>JARVGP010000557.1:0-38496 GCA_029876185.1 Mansonella ozzardi | reverse complement strand
TGTCACCCCTCGTATCACCATAAAAAATCTCTCGATCTCTATTGTTATTGTTGTTTTATTTTTGATAAATCACTGTCACTCCTCGTATCACCATAAAAATTCTCTCGATCTCTATTGTTATTGTTGTTGTATTTTTGTTAAATCATTTTCACCTCTCGTATCACCATAAAAAATCTCTCGATCTCTATTGTTATTGTTGTTATATTTTTGGTAAAATGAGAATTGCTAAAGAAAATTAATTGATAAAGCATAATATAGCAATTTCTACACAAAATAATCATCACATCCAATTGCAAATTGCCATGAATGCAATTGAAGTGTGAAATCGTCATCGTTAATTCACACTTTATTACAATTTCCTCTTATCAATAAGTTATAGTCATCAATTATTATTATTATCAATGTACAACGAAACGATCATTATTTTCCTTAAATTATCAACAATATTAAGCAAGCAATAAAAACAATTTTTCTTGACTGATATGAATTAGCTTATCAAAAATTTCACCCTGTTCTCTTTCTCTGATTTTTTTTTTTTTTAAATTTCTACTTGTAGAAAATTTCCCACTTATTGTCTAAAATAAGGAACAATAGCTATTCAATTATTAGTGTAAAATATATCATTTATCTTCCAACGAAAATTTTAACGATACATTTCTTGAAAAAAAAAAATTTTTTTATAAATGAAAATATTTCTATAGTATTTAAAAAGTGATAGTTTCTATACTACACAAGTTATAGCTTATATGCTTTTTATCTTTCATCATTTATCGATATGAGAATGAAGTTTTGCATTTTATATTCAAGTCTTCAGATAACATCACACAATTTGATGATCTAACCGTTTATGAGACAACTTCACCTGCTTATCAATGATCCATACTTAACTTGTTGCTCTCATTTAGTTAACACATAATTCCAATTTTATGTCAGATGATGCCCTTCGTTGGCTTTTTGCTGATTCAAAGCAACAAACTAAATTGATATATAAATTCTGTGGTTACAGGCGAATAAATTGTATCAATTCAGTGAAACCCCGATGGCTTGTGCAGTTTGCGTAATGCTCCAAAAATTGATACTAAAAATTACAGGATTGAATCATTTGCTGGAAAATTAGCAAAATGTTAAGAAGCTAAGACACTGTAGTGTAGCAGATCTTCTTGTTGTAAGGTTGTTTTTCAATGATGCTTGATTAAAATGAAAACTCTAATGTCCGGCTTTAAGGTACTGATAAACTTTTTTCTTTTTTTTTGAACAGCATAATTAATCTCTATTCTTTATTGAATAAAATTAAAATTTCTTTCATCCCATTATATAGCTGTTTTGCTATGACATTGTCCAATAATCAGTGACAATTAAATTAATCGGCTACAATTTTCAAATCATATATGACATCGGTTCCATCATTTATTCGTCATTTTGCTATGATCAAAAGACAAATAACGTTCAACTTATAATTCTATACAAAAACATGAAATATGTACATTCACAGAAATATTGCAACTCCCGGAGGTTTACATAAACTCTGCATGTGATAATTTCAATAAGTGCATCAAAATAATGTACATCAGTGAAAACTGTTACGCCTGACAGCCACAATTAATCTAGTTTCTTTTTTCAGTTAAAAGAAAAAAAGTGAATTTAATTATTTTGATAAAGAGAGAAAGCAACTAACAAAAACAAGAAATTAAAGGCAGTTGTTTGAAAGATCATCGAATAAATCATTACCATAATGTGATTTATGGAAAAAGGAAGCATATGTGCAGATATTAGGAATTTGCAAGACAAGCTTCCATCACTGGAAATACTACCACAAAGGATATGAAACAGCTACTAAAATATAGTTTGAAAAAGAGTATAGAGAATGAAAATAATAAAATATGAAATATGCAGCGAACGATTTCACATCTATACAGATAGTAGTGAATTGTAACTAAGCACCAACAAATGACAGTATTAAAAGCGCTCAAATGCTAACATCAAATAAATAAGTGTATAACTAAATAAAAGTTTTTGTCTATAGCTCAAAGAAATAACTTCAAATAATAAAAAAAGTAGGGAAAGCTTTTCAGCCACCATCTGTGGCACTACGACATGTCACCTTCGATCAATAATGTTTGAATCTATCCATATTTAAAAACCAAAATTTGCTTCTAACGTTCCTAATATGTAGTTAAATATATTTTCCTATATTCTTTACTAGTTTTTTTTCTTTTTTAAATATTTCATTTTGTTTGAATATATTTATTTCCTGTGAGATAATTTAAACTCAATGCAGAACATCAAAGTTATAGGAACCTAAGGACGAGTTTAACGTTTTACGAAGTCATGCATGTTACCTCTCTGCTACTGTTATAGCTGAACTGCAAGTAATTCTAAATATTTTTACGCTAAGTGAAACAATGCTACAACTAAAAGGTATTATATTCAAACAGCTGTAGCGTTTTTCTTTTTTCCATTCGCTTTGTCTTTGCAATAATTTCTTAAAGTATCCAGTCGAAGTTCTGTAGGTGATGTGATTAATTTTCCCACTGGACTCCTAACACCAAATATTCCATTTCGTATAGCAACTGGATAAGCAGGTGGTGGAGGGCGTAAATTTAACGAGGACCCCGAAACCTGAGTTATATTTCGTGGTGAGGTCAAACTGTGTTCCGGATTGTTGTGTTGTAGTAACGATGAATGTTCCTGGTAGCGTTGAATATCAGCTGGCAAAAGAAGTTTGCTAAAAATAATCTTCAATAGAAATATTCCAATATAAATTTCAGCACAACATAGTGAAGAAGCCTTGGAAGGTAAAACAGTCACAGTGAATAAAATACTGAATATATGAAGAATTTGACAGGAAAACACATTTCTTGAAAAAAAAAAGTATACCTTTTTTCTACACCAGGACCAGAAACTGGAAAAGTAGTAGTGAATCGAGCGCTCAGAGGTGAATGCTGGGTAACAACTGGTTGACCAACACAAATTTCACGAACCGTATCGTTGACTCCCAGCTGTGTTGATCGGAGCTGATGGTATCCCATTGAACTAGAGGATGACTGCCTAAAAAGAAACTGTGTCAACTTGTATCAAACTCTTACAATAACTATCATCTTTTTAAAATGTGAATTTCTGAATTTCAATAGAGAAACCTTTCTTTCATAGATCGCCTGTCCAAACTTGTTGTTGTAAAACCATCGTTATATAACCGCGACGTTGGAAGTACCGAGTAACGCAACAATGTTTTTCCATCATTCAGCAATAAACCAGCAACTGGTGGACTATTGCAACAGCTACTACTACTACTTTGCCAATATGTCTCCAACGACGAATTCGCTAACTTCGGTTCAAGACACGATGAAGATGGAGTTTCATCATTCAGCTGCTGTTGTTGATGAGTCATCTCTTGTCGATTAGCATTACTACTTTCTGTTCTTGCTCCCACTACACAGCGATCCCGGCTATTTTCCTACAATTAATTCTTATTCTTTTCTACACTGAACGAAATATTTCAAAAAATTTCAACAAAATTTTCCATATTTTTGAAGGAATTAATAAAAAACCTGTCCAAAATGGCATTTCCAGGAAGGCTGCTTTAAAGTAATCCCATAATTGACAATGTTTCTTGAAGATCCATTACACCCAACAGCATAATTAATTTGAGATTTATGCTTATCATTACTCTCAATAATAACTGATCCTTGTTCTGGCAAATCGTGATCCGAGAATGCGCGCTGGACTCGATCTTTGGAGTTAGTGTGATCCTGAATATGATTACTGAAGTAGAATCCAAAAAATGTTAAACCTAATTCCAGAAAATTTCTGGAGAACCATCACTGCAAAGATTTTATAAATATATGGAGAAATGCTGCGTGGGTTACAGAAGAAATTTTAGTTTATTTTAAATAAAGAAGACCAGCGAAGACTTGAAAAGTTTTATCGATCAGTGCCAGGATATTTATGAGCAAAACTTACATTCAGTGTAGGGAAATTCAATTCTCTGTAGGAGCTTTTGTAAGACACACATGACCTATAGCCAACATTTTCATATCTGAAACGATAAATTTTTATTTCATAGCTCCAGTCTAGCCTACAAAGAATTAAAGGAATCAGTTTACTAAGAAATAGTCGCCATACTAATGACGAATAGTGAGATGTTCATTTATAACGCACATGCAAATACCAAAAATCATGTCGTCAGACCAGCATGGCTGTACATTTTGACTGAAATGACCACAAAAACAAAGGAGCTAACGGTCACTGACCAATCACGATTTAACATTTAAGAAATAAATTATTTTCCTTGATGCTTGACTTACATGGGTATATAATGATTTTCAGCGTTTAGGTTTTTCAATTTCTCCCAGGATACTTCACGTTCAGGATGAAAATAATAAGTGTGATGAGGAACCGGAGGTGGCGGACGCTTTGAAGTTCTATCAAGAGATGGGTTCACAAGTGATGAGCCATTTTCGGTGACAGTAGTAAGAAAAGTATTATTGCTATTGATATGATGTGCAGAATGAATGCTGGAACAGGTTGATGTTGATGGATATCGTTGAACATACTCCCTAAACATATTATGTATTCAATAAATAAAATTTCTCAATTCTGAGTTTCTGAATTTAAATTTCAAATTCTGAATTCTATTTACGAACTGTCTTCTCAAATTTCTTCGTCCCTACTACTTATCTATTAATCTAGATCTAGTTCTGCTTCAGTTCACAATCTAAAGTCAATGCAAAATTGAATGAAAAATATTTTACGTGGACGATCTTCTCTTTCCATCATCATCATTATCATCATCATTATCATCACCGTCATCATCATCATCATCATCATCATCATCATCATCACCATCATCATCATCATCATCATCATCTGCTTCACTTCGTTCGTTTTCTGCGGAGGCAAGTAAATCCGGAAACGAGCTTCGTGGTGTAGCTGGGCAAGATTTCGTGATCAGTGAGCTCGAATCATTTCGAATATCTAATGATGTCGATTCGATCTGATAATCTGAACAGTTTCGCCGCGGTCCTGGAAATGTTAGCATTACAGGTGATAACCAAAGCACAAGAAACGAAAAATGAAAGTAAGCAGTGTGGTCAGTAAAACTAACTGCAAAGAAAGTTAACCTTTATTTCCAGAAACATTAGAGACGGAACTGCTGACATCAGGTTTGCTAGCCGAAAGTCGGAGCTGCGTGAGACCAAACTCGAGTCCCCGCAATTTTTGAGTAGCTGCTACCAAATCTTTTTGGCGCTTTTTCCTCACCGACTTATTAGTTGTTTTATCTTTAGCTAAACGTTCTGCTGCAGCAACAATTTTCCTGTGTAATTCGACATCTGCTTCCAGCATAGAAATTCTATCATTCTAAAAATTATGTCATAAAAATTTACATGAAAGTTATTTACAAGCATTTCTACGAAGATGAGAAGTATTGAACCAATTTCAATATTAAATAAAATTTAAAAAATAACATAATATAGAAAACTGACACTATCTACGGGTCTCTTAAAAACTTCTTCGCTGAGCGAGAAAGATGTTCCAACACGTCGCTTCACTTTCGGCTCCACCTCCCCTGGCATTAGCGTCTTGTAAATCTCTTTTGGTAATTCGCCCGTGATTTCCTGTAAAACACTGACAATTAAAAGAGTATGGCTATAAAAAATCATTTTATTACTCTATCGCATGCAGGTAAACTTGCTAATTTCTAAGTATTTACCGCTTCCTTGATGCACACTTCTCGCAATTCATCAAGTTTTGCCAAAAGCTTTTCCTCGAGTTCGTTTTTCCTTCTTTTCAATTGTCTGTATAGTTCAACTTCTTTCTGTTTCTCTTCTTGAGTCTTTTCTATAAATAATAATCGAATTAATCAATTATAAAAGCACATGATAGAAAAATGGAAATCCTCTTATCACAGATTTTACCTCGATTTTGGATATCATTAAACGATGACAGTGAAACGAGAGAACCATCGGATACTTTTGCTGAAGGCATACCATTCGACGACAGCGAACTGCAATGTAAGTGATTTTTTAATGATAACAATTCCGATATAACAAAGAATCACCACTGACCATGAAATTCCAAAGCGTTAATTTCAAGTTAGAAAAAAGGAAAGTGAGAGGGGACATTAGAATTATAAATGAAAATAGCACGAATGCTATAATGAAAAACAAGTGGTGACATAGAACAATAATTAATTGCTAAGAAAAATTGATCAGCATGGGTCATACAACATTAATTTACAAAAGAAGCAATAAAATTCAGTTCCGCTAATGATTTGGCTATGAAGGAAATAAATTCCCCTAAATTTCAAGCAAATCCAATCTGTCACGCTGCTTTCCGTGTATTAGCACATATATTGGTCAAAACATTAAGAAAAAGTTGCATATGATTAGAAATGGGCTGCTATCAGTTCTAGTTGAATTATATGTTCATTCATTATTTTAAAGCCTGAGAGAATTTTAAAAAAAATCAACCGTTGACAGATTTTAGGTTTTTTTTGATAGCATGCTTACAGATCAAACGGATGCAGAATTACTGCATCACCAAACCGTTCTCACGAACTTCTTAGCAGGTCAAACAAGGAAGTGACTAAATAAACAAGGAGAAGAATTAGCATAACTTTGCTGAATCAATGAAAACTGTTTTTCAAAAACTTATACAACAGTCACTTGATGGCTGTAATCAACTGCATGGTAGAGAAAGTGACAAAGAACTTTTGGAATCACCGATACTTTCCAGATCCTGCATCTTCATTTTACCTACTAGTTTTAAATCCTTGCCGAACAACCAACTTCCAATTAAGCTTCCACTGCTGGCTTTAGGTTCTTTAAATATTAGTTTTTATAGCCTATTTTAATTTATCATAAGTTCCTACACCTTCAACGTTCGTGATGCATGAATTGAATTAGTAGAACTAAGAAGCATAGTTTACTCCTGAAAATGGTTTCGCAAAAATTATTGTGGATGTCCAAAATTCTAAGACACTGGATCCAAATTTGCTTCTAACTCGAGAATTTATCAAAAATCAAAGAAGGAAAGCAAATAAGAAATGAAAAAAACAAAAAAGTAAGGCACAAATGCGCACAGACAGCAAGAAAAACAAGAAAATCAAGAGAAGAATCTGATAGCACGGTTGCAAATATAGGAAAAAAAAAACCAATCTGTTTTGTACTAAGCTGATATACGTTCTTTCAGAAATATATCATTATTTCGATGAAACGCAAATAGTTATATATTTGTGAGCGTACCGTATGCCATTTATCAGTATTACGGAATAAGCTTACTTCAGAGAGGGCAGTGACGATGCAACAGAAGAATGGCTTATTAGATGACAAAGCTTCTCGCCCAACTGCTTCAATTCAACTCCCGGATCATTCGGCACAATCCTCTGAAAGTAGCGCACAGTAGTTACCCATCTAATTGAGTACACTCTCAAATTATGTCATCGATCTTTAAACGTTGCAACATTAGTGCCCTACTCTCTCTTTTTCTCCCTTTCATTTGTCATTGACCGATAGACAATTCAAAAAGTAATTCCAATATATTTCCATAATTATCCGCCTCCTATCAAAAGAAATATTTTAAGAAAATTTTTCAATCTACAACATTTTTAAATTAAATAGAAAATTAACTTCATGGGAATTTAATTTTTCTCAATATAAGAAAGAAATACTGACTAATTTGAAATATTAGTAAATATAATTAAATTTTATAATATCACTATTTTCGGACAAACATAATCCCCAATCTCCACCACATCCTCTTCTTTCTCTTTGATTATTATAAGAGGACTGCTGACACAATCAATCGTAAACTAATGCCAATTCATTTCCCATATCAAGGACAGTATAGCCACTTCACTGAGCAGCAATATGTCAATTGAAAGGAAAGTTGAAGTGCTCGAAAATGTGACAAATAACAACATGAGCAAATGTGATACGTAAACAAAATGTGCAAAATTTTTCAAAAAATCCCATACATTTTCTACTTTTCTCCTTTCTTCTCCTTCTCTCACTTTTTAAAAATTTCTCACAATTTCAGATAAATATTACTAACAAATTAGTTAACAATCAATCCTATCGATAATAAATCCACTAATATAGTTGCATAAAGTAAAATTTAATAATTTATAACAAACTATTAAAGGAAATACAAAAAAAAAAAAACAGATACCGTGAGAAAAATAAGATAGACGAAATTTTTATTGAAACTTTTTGCTTCTAGTAGTAATACATTTCATCCTAACATATTTCCAATTTCTTTTTAACTATTCATTAACAAAAAAATGAGTTACAAAGTTAACAATAAATTAATTTCTATTCATTCATAAAATGAAAAGAAAAGACCTACCAAACATTCCTATAGCATAGTATCAGCATTGTTGTGACAATAACAAGAAATTAACGATAGGAAATGATCCATTGGTGAATGAATCACTTAGACATCCATCATAGAAAGCCAATGAATACTTCATCTCATACTATCGTAAGATTTCAATTTTGATTCTATACAATGAATTGCTACCAACATTACTTGAAACTACAACGTTCAACGAATAGGTTCTCATCCATTCCCCGATACAATATACAAATATATGTGTGTATGTGTATGTATGTATGTTTGTATGTATGTATGCATATATGTATGTATGTATGCATATATGTACGTATGTATTATGTACATATGTATACGTACATATGTATGTATGTATTGCATGTATACATGCATGTACGTATGTGTATGTATGTATGTAAACGTGTGATTAATGTTTCCGAATTGTAGTTTGATCGAGTGTTGCTTTGATGAATGATTCGCTGTTGTATAGATAGATGATTGTTTGTGTTGTATGACTTAGTTGTTTTAAATGGACGACTGGTGGTTTGTAAGGTGATTTCTCTGAGACATTAAACATGAACATTTATTGTGTTAACTAAACAAATACATTCCTACGTGCTCTATAATTGACTCTTCAATAGATTTTTAAGAATGACTGATAGAATTAATAATTAATAATAGTATTACTTTTTGGAAGCCGAAGAGAAGTTTTATGCTTGTAAATAACGATCATAAAGTGTTCCCGAAGTAAGAAAACAAACTACTCTCAATAATCAAATATCGAAATACCAAAATATCAAAATACCACTCAAATGCTTACTGATCATTTCAAATGAAGATCTATATCTCGACTAACTACTGAAACTCACAGATGCAAGAACGAGTGCTAATCTCACATTACATATTGAAAATGTAGCACGTTTCCAGTAAAATAAACCAAGAGAAATACGACACATACAGCATCACTACTAGGATTAACTACATGCACATTTTGTCCTCATTAAAACTTTGTGTCATACCTGTCATCAAGTTATTTGCTATTGCAGCAAGCTGAAGGGATTGTAATACACACTGCCACTTTTCCACCTTATTAAAATTACAGTCATAACGGTATAAAATTCTTTATGATTCCCATTCCCTTACATGAAATCATTTATGCACTGACTGTAGATGACTTATTCATTTTAATTATCAAATTATCGCTAAAATACAACGATATT
The DNA here is from genome assembly GCA_029876185.1 of Mansonella ozzardi. Taxonomy (NCBI): domain Eukaryota; kingdom Metazoa; phylum Nematoda; class Chromadorea; order Rhabditida; family Onchocercidae; genus Mansonella; species Mansonella ozzardi. Next base: position 28,945 of record JARVGP010000557.1, on the reverse strand, counting down.
TTGAGAAGCAGTAACTACCAAAAATACTTCGAAAAATTGAAGCTGAATTTATATATTTAGGAAAAGTAACAATAGGAATTTCCGTAAAATGCAAAAAATATTTTGTATCTCTTCGCAACATTTTTATCAGTCTTCCGAAATACTAAGATAACTGATTATGTCAGCTTGCATTTTTAATGCATTTAAGTTTGATCTTTAAAGAGATCAAACTTTCTTTAGGGAGCTAGGAAGATATTACTTTCAATTGGAAGCCTCTAATCAGTGAATATATGATATGCAATGAATTATTTTGTTCATAAACATGCAAATGATAAGGAAATGATAGATAGATACAAATCTAAACAGTAATGAGTAAACTGTGCTCATAAGTTTTTTTCTTTTTATTCGCTTTATGTTAATGTTACTGTACGAAGAACATTTAATGTTAGCATCGATAATTTTTATCCTTTTCGTTTTATGACCATATATTAATCATTTTTTTCTACTTTTTTAAAAACATCTTATGTATGGAAAATATGAATGAGGTAAAATAGTGGATGGGTACCTTCATAGATCAGGCAGATGTCTACGTAGATGCTTTACTCACCTACTGAAAAATCTATAAAAATTCTGGGCAACTACGAAGACAAATGAAGATGTTCGGTGCATTTGTCCTATCTTAAAGTCTGAAATTTGCTACTAGCCAACAATCAAGACAATATACACAGCAATTCACTGTTCTTTCTAGCAAAAAGAAATCACAAAGATAATGGGAGTAGAAAAATAACCTTAGATCACGATTACTGTGAAAAAATTAATGGATATAAAAGCAAACACTAGCAACATCATGTCTGAAGGAATTCCATTTCATTATTTTTTAAAGAATATTGAAAAAGGAAAAATTCCACTCACCTTGACACTAGTACATGTTCGCTGATCCAAATAAAACTGATGGAGTGAGATTGCTGTTGACCAAATTGTTTTGCACAAAAAGTTACTTTCACAATAAAAAGCATGCACTTGCACAGTAGAAGATGTAACTGACCGCCTGGATAGAGACACTCTAAACATAGCTGAATCATTCTTAGAAGAAGTGGATTGCAAAGCGATGCCTCCAAACACCATAAATTCTTTGAAATAATGTAAAATTATAATTCTATCATTGAAAAAAAATCATTGCATATATCAAAATGAAGCAGAAGAATCACTGCCTTTTCTAAAAATGAAACTTACTGAGTCGTGGGATCTCTCACAGCTTTTGCTAGCTCATCATCTGAATCCAAACAACCCGTATTACTCAAAATACTGTTGGCATTGCCGAATGATTGGATAACCCTAAAAATTTTTCAAATTAATAGCAAAAGAACAGCACTTATTACTTTCAGAAAAGAATTCTAAGACAAATGTACATTGAAAGAAGTCAAAAATAAATTATACATGAAAATCAAACAACTGAAACATTTCTTTCGCAAGAAAAACCCACAAATGTTCCAAAATGCATCAGAAAAAAAATATGTTCTACAAACCAACCGTGTATTCCGCACTTCGATCGAGAATTTCCGATCGCGGTAATAAAGATTGTCCAACAGAGACCAATTGAAAATCTAAAATAAGGTCAATGGAATCGAGTAGTCAAAAATCATTTACCTGCCCAGTGATTTCCATCTTACATACATGTTGCTACGCTTTAATGAAGTTAACAATGCATCATATTAATAAGAACACACTAGATTACCAACTGAAAAGTTTACAATTGTTGATTCGATGAAATATTGATAAAATCGAAAATACGAGAAATAATGACAAACTTTGTTGATAAGGATAAAAAAAGTAGATAGAGCAATTTAAGCATGCTTCTTGCATTCCAATGAACAATTAAGAAATGGAAGCTAAGGATGAACTATTTTAGTATAGAATCCAATTTTCTGTACCGAATAAACGCCCAACTATTAATTCGTATTAGATAGATAGATAACCTTTTTCGGTTTGGAGATATCAGCTGGATCATACTGAAATATCCCCTTGTTGCTGATGCCAACAGTCCACGGTTGACCAGCTTTATCACGTACTTGATAGAAATGACAGCCATGAGTTGAAGATCTCTCTGCAGTTTGTAAAAATCTGCAAACAGCATTCATGTACATAGTACGTTGCAGTTCTAAAGTTATTCATTCATGTACAAAGTACACCTATCCGGCTCATTTAAATGCAAATTACAAAGTTAGATAAAAAAATGATTACTTTAGAACTGCAACTCCTTTGGGTACGCCACTGAGATCCTTGTACAATTCGATTACATTCTTTTCAACATCCTCTAGTGATACATCATGTGTGTGCAGCAACCCATTTGGAATTGGTATAAGCTCCGTTAATGCACATCGTGCTTTTTCATCGCTGAAAATAAAGATCAATTTCGTTTTTGTATTGCCGAAATTCACTTTACCTCGTATCAATAATTTAAGGGAAATAACGAGTAGAGAGAAAATATATTGTACAACATAAAAAAAAAGGTTGTAAATTCTATAATTCGTAAGCCAAGCAAGATCCTGATAAAATGGTGCATTTTAAAGAACATCACATCCTCAGCTGGAGCATAATACTCAAACAACTACCTTACGTAATTGCCACAACATATTTGTAGAAAGCTGGATGCAATCTTGTAGTACTCCAGATCTGTGAATTCCAATAGACCCTGGAAATGCTTTATAGTATCCTGCGCAAAAACAACTCAAAACTGAGATAAAGCTATTTTGATCTGTATTGCACAACTTTAGCTAATTTAACATTTATTACAACAGTCCTGATTGAAAATGTAAGAATATGGAGAATTTACTTTAACTAATCGCTTGGCTGTCTCCAAAAAATACAGCTCAACAGCTGATGGATGGCGTAGCGTGAGTACTGAATCAACGAAGAACCTAAAAAGATAAAATGTAAAGCTGGAAAGTATGAGAAAAGTATCATTTTTACTGATGAAATTGAAGTTGCTTGATTAAAAAGGACGATTTTATTATCAAAACTTTATAATGTCATTTAGCTTTAAAATCCCTACTTTACGCCATGGTGCAACTCCAAAACGGCATGTAACTGATGAGCTTTCCGTGGGAATTCACATTCCAAGACTCGTCTGTCTGTGGGCAACCAGTGATATTGTTCGCTGAAAGTATTACAAAATCCAAGCAGTGAGTGCAGTTACAATATACTCAGCATAAGTCATTTCCAGCAATATCGAATATTTTATTCCTTATTTTGATTTATATATATGCTGTCCTCAAAGGCATAAGAATTTCCGACTCCACAATTCTATTTTTAGTTTCACCAATCAAAAGTTTTATTTCTTATACAGATCAATTTCTTCTGCTTATGTTGTCAATTTTGGTTTAACAGCGCATCCATATTTACACGGTAAAGCTGATATACCTGTTTATATTAACTTTGGTAATTTCTTACTTCCCATACAATTATTTTCCTGTTTTTAGTCTGTTCATTTTAATTTACTTCACTAACATGAAAATTAATCACGCAGCAAGATGATCTGATCATTGTTTAGCACAATAAGTCAGTCTTCCAATGGACACCATACTGGACACGGTCCAGTTTTAAATCTTCTGACAGAGACTTATGACGCCAATCCAAATGAGTAGTTTGCTGAAATAGTCTTCTGGCGACTTGCATAAAGCTTCACTCGTATGGAATCTACTCCAAGCTAATCAATGCACTGGCAGAGATATCGTAATGAAACATCGAATGTGGCTTCTTGAAGGGATTGAGCAAAAAGTCATAGGAATGAATATTATTGGTCAAAATATTTGAATTTGAAAAATTGGAACAAAATAAATGTCAAACTTACAGATGGTCAACATAAGCTAATCCAAAGTACTGTTTATCGTCATCTTTCAAGGCTACATGACTTGCAATAATATTCAACAATTCACGAACAACCAATCGTGGTTGAATGGTCAGTTCCAGTTGTTGTCCATCCAATAAATGTATTATGAAACGTTTACCATCATGCATCTGCAACATTCTTTTTTTATTATCATGATAGCAGTATTAAAAAAAAACATCTGTCATCACTGTTAATATAATAATTCAATCTGTTCATGAATTTGATCAAATTTCAAGATCCGTATTAACGAGAAACTGAAGTAGTAATCACATGGAAGTGATACGTGAGATTATAAAAAAAGGTCAGAAACTGAAGTAATCACATGGAAGTGATACGTGAGATTATAAAAAAAGGTCAGAAAGTGAAGTAATCACATGGAAATGATACGTGAGATTATAAAAAAAGGTCAGAAAGTGAAGTAATCACATGGAAATGATACGTGAGATTATAAAAAAAGGTCAGAAACTGAAGTAATCACATGGAAGTGATACGTGAGATTTATAAAAAAAAAGGTCAATTTCGGCATGAAAACGTTTTTGATGCAATAAAAAAAATATTTCTTTCATTGTGTCCAACATTGTATTCATCAAAATATATCACAAAGGTATTAGTAAACGACGCATTGTCGAATAAAGGAATTTTGAATTGAATTTCAATTCTGATTGTTTTAGCATTCCTAATAAACACCTAAAACTAAAAATATTGCCGAAAAACACTCCCAAAAACATTCTCCTTTTCCCGCGGTTGGCACAATGACAAATATGTCAAGAAAGTATGACATTGTAGAAAATGAGCAAATCGGATCGAAGTGCAATGCGCAAAAAAGATGACGGAAAAAGGGACAGATCAATAATACCTGACTTCACAAGGACACAGTACAGAAGCAACTGTGAAAAGTGTTACGAGGGAGAAAGAGAAAGAGAAAGAGAAATGGTAATGTACAATGATATAAATACTGCTGTATGTATGCAACAATTATTGTAGCGTTGACCTTTGTCCACTGTCCCTCTTTTTTGTCAACTACTTCTCCTTGTTTCTTTCTCCTTTGAAAACTATTTTCCTTCAAGACTTTTTGATCTGATCACGATATATAACATATATACATACACACGCACACACATATACACACACACACACACACAGACACACACGAACACGAACACGGACATAACTTTCTGTTCCCATTCCACTTCTAACCACAGATTTCTTCATGACGAGATCCCGTTAATGCAACAAAATAAAGTACTGAAATTAATGGCAACATTCGAAATAAGAAATTAAAGTTTAATGGATATTGAAGTTGAAATTCAAATTCAATTCATATTCAATGCAGTTGCAAACATGGACTCAACCTAGATTGCGAGCGTAAACTATAAAATAATTCAGGATGCAAAGCACAGATTCTATTCAATCAAATGGAAAAAATTTACTGACTGATCGGTAAGAATGACAGACGATGACCAAACTTAGTATTTGAAAGACGATGCGGAAAAAAAAAAAAACAGTCCGTCAAATTGAAAATGTGTTTAAATGCTTGCTTAAGTTTTACTTCGGTATCTTTCCTAGGAAATTTCTCTCATGAATAGAGCTACCTTGATTTTTTTTGTTTATCATTGAATCCCAAGATTTCGCAAATCCAACATTTTTAAGAATATTTGTAATGTTTTAAAAGAATTCGTTCTAAAATTTATTTTGATAATATTTACAATGCTCACAATTTCTCTTACTTAAATGATATCTTTAATTTTCGCAAAAACTTTCCTTTTTTAAACCTCATTAAATCGGATAACTGGAACAAGTATTTCCCGTGTAATCGTTCTAATCTAATGATCCAAGCAATAAAGACGAGAAGGATATGTCAACATATGGTAGAATTCCGGAGTTATTTCTGATCAGAAAACTTCATTGCCTCAGCAAATCATTTTGCATAACAATAATTAAATAATTGGGATGTAAATTTCTAATAAAAATACATTAATTAAGTTCGAAATAAATTTATAGAAATTCCTGATTTGATCATCCAATCAACCAATTTTATAAAAAAAGTTTTTGCCACTCATTTTTGAAACAAAAAGAAAGAGATGGGAAAAATGGAAATGTAAATAGATCGACACATTTGAATACTGCTGTAAATCTTATATCACAACTTTCAACACTGTAAAATTTCAATACTGTAAATCTCATATCACAACTTTCAACGCTGTAAATCTCATAACAATTTTCAATACTGTAAATCTCATATAACAACTTTCAACACTGTAAATCTCATATAACAACTTTCGACACTGTAAATCTCATATAACAACTTTAAACACTGTAAATCTCATATCACAACTTTCAACACTGTAAATCTCATATCACAGCTTTTAAGAATTCTTCATTTATTCAATTAGAACAATTTAAAAAAAAAAAAAAAAAACAAAAAACTTACGGAGAATTTCTGAAACCGACCCATTGATAACCAGTGAAATTTGTTGAACGAAAAAAGCTGTAAGCTGTTTTCTGTTGGATGATATAAAGAGAGGTTGAATGAGTGCGATATATTGAAAGATGAAAATCAGTTTCGGGTAATTGATTTTAAGAGGTTGCTGATGTAGAGTTTAAAAGAAGATGATTGGGGAGGGGGGATGAAAAATGAAAGATTGGAAGAGATGGAAGAGTTGAGGTTATTTCATCCATACACATTGGGCTGGTTACAAATGACATTTACAAGAATGTCTTACTTCTCAGCAAAATGACAAACTATTGATGAGACGAATAGAAATATAATTATAATTTTTAAATTTGTCTTTTTTTTTCATTTTTTTTTTTTGTTTTGACACTATCATTTTGATTTAGCTTAGTAGTTATGAAATGTAATGCGATATAAAATTCATTCAATTTTGGATCTATTTCTATTCCTTAAGGATAAGCTATAGCATTGGTTAAATTCATTTTCCTTGAAAAGTAAGATATACATTAACTGAAGGAAATGATAGAACTTGAAATGTTGTATAGAAATGGAATGAAAAGAAAAAAAAAGATGTAAATTACAAAAATATTCCAGCCTATTAACAAAGTGAATTGTTTAATAGAAAAACTTTTTAATGTTCATTTATTTTGTAATTTATAATGCCTTATTTAAATAATTTTTTCTTTTTTGTCCAATAGCAATACTGTTTTAGCAGTTTGCTGTTAATGAACTTAAATTCTAATAAATTTCGGTGCTGCAAAAGTATTCAATCTGTAATGAAAGAAGGAAGAACAGGCCATGACAAACTGTTATTGGCTTTATGTGAGTTTCTTTCTAAGTATCATTGTAGAGTTTGAACTTTGTTTAAATATCATAAAGATGAACATGCAACCAGATCAAATGTTTTATAAATTTTGTCTTGTAAGTTTATTGCTGCGATAAAGTTTAGTAAAACTATCTGGGAAGTACGACCCCTTTAACACTTCATTTTTACTAAAAAAATAACTTATATGTACAGGAAAATAATAACAGAGCAGCTATTTATAGTATTATCAGGAATGGTGAAAATTCAGGATACGGGATATTTCAATATTTAGCTGTTAACCTTAGCAATTTTGCTTTGAAATTAATGAGTACAAAAGAGTACTAGTGTATAAATTTTAATAATACGGAACTTCATTAAGGATAAAAATTAGGGGCTAATTTTTTGTTGTCAGAAACAGAGAAAATGATTCAGTAACAGCATTTGGCGTATTCGGCTGATTTATGACACTATTCAATTAAAGTATTTCTTCTTATTATTCAAAAAAGTAAGGCAATATTTCAAAACTGTCGAAATTCATTTCATAATTTTCGAATTTAATCGCATTTAAGCTATAATACATTTTGACAATTAGTTGCTGACCGTAGCAATTTTGCTTTGAAGTAAATGAGCATAAAACTCTACCGATTAAATGATAAATTAATATCAGTGGTCACTAAAACAGGAATTTAAAAACACAACATTTTAAACACAAGAATGGTTCTTCTTCGTGATAGAGTAAATACTTTGCCTGATAGTGACAGGCTTAAAGAATTTCAATTCTGTTTTTGTATTATCTCTATTGCAGTCAGCAGAAAGCAATTAGTAATCTAATCCTAGACTGCTAGGGTAAAACGGTAAAATACCTGGTAACTTCAGAAATTTAGACCTATGACTAACATTTTCATAGATTGTGAAGTTTCTTTACTGTTCCACTTGAACGTACTGGAGTTTTCAACAAACATTTCCATAAATTATATAAAAACTTTCTCCACGATTCACTTCATCCGCAAACTGAGAACCCAATTCTTCAATTAATTTGAAATAATTTCAATACCAGTCTTCATAAGAAAAGTAACAAAATCCTAATTTTGATTTTCTGAGAATGGTATGCACTTTTTTCAACTACCATTTTTTTCAATCCTTATTACACCTAACTAAGGAAAGTTGGCAAATTACTGAAAAACTTCCTCACTGATGCTATCATTTTGTCAGTGTAAGGCACAAAGTTGAAAATACCAATGATGATGACTGAGTTAAACTTTTAAGACTTCAGAGAAAACTGAAAGATATTAGATTTTATGTTATGCTATCTAAAGGATTTGGTGTAAAGGACCATCATATCGACCAAAGGAAAATGTTAACAGGAAAGATCAAATAAATTTCAGCAATAAATAAATATCAATTAATGAAATTATTTCAAATAACATTCAAATGTCATATTGGTAATGAGTGAATAACCGTGTAACAATTGCAATTTATTTCAAAAATTACATAAGTATGGTTTTATTGGAATAGAAACATTTGTTTTCATGTTTTTATTCGAATTTTTTCAAACTTTCAAAATTAGGAAATTTTTTTCTCATATTAATACTATTCTTAATGAAATTTGCTTTTTGAAATTACAGTAATATAAAAGAATTGAAAAAAAAAAAATTTCAAAATTATCCACTACTAGTCCTACTACTCTTGCAAATACATATATAATTTTTTCAATGGATATTATACGATCCTTCGGCAATATTTATTAGGACAATTCATTTCTTTTTTTTTAAGTTAGGCATGAAATGATCTTTCGTCGCTTTTTACATTTGAACCATTTCATTTCTACAGATTCTCTCAACTTTCAGAACAAAAATTGATGTTTTTGATGAATGGAAAAGGTGCAAATAAATCAATTTATCATGATTTATCATGACAAATGTTATGCTGATATTATTTAAAAGTTTACATTAATTCGGGCAGCTAACTTCTAAATGTATTCGTTAACAAAAGACCATTATTATTCATTCTACAAATTCATTTTTCGTTACAATATGTTAAGCTTCCAGAAAATATTTCATTATTGAGCCAATTGACTTTATGATTTGATTTCTATTTCAATTTATTTCATAAAATTAAAGCTAATTGAATGAGAAAGAAAAAAAAAAAAAGGGAGACAAAGAATTTATTTGCTTACTCTTCATTCCATAAATTATACTTCTTATATAAGACTTTCATACTTCAGCTTATTCACGTCATTAAAGCATAATTTGCATGTTGCTTTAGCTAATAATCTATGTGTGAGCAATATAATAAGCAAAACAAAATTCAATCTTCACTCTGAAAGCAACAACTACTTGTCTGATTGCAAATATGCATTTTATTTTGTTGGTACATGCGAAAGAAATGAATGAATGAGAGATAAAAGAGTTGTTTAGGATTTATTTATATTTAAGCAAATCTTGAATTAATCGACCATTCCTATGATAATAGCTGTTGCTGTTGCTGTTTGCTGTTGATGTAGATGTGATGTTGATGTGATGTGATGTGATGTGATGTGATGTGATGTTGATGGTCAGTATCATTTTTGTTGAACAATATTTTCCTGTATCATATGTGTGTGTGTGGTAGTATAAATGTACAAAATGAACGATTGATCCATCTAGACATACACAAACAATAAGGTTGTTCTGCATCTACAAATGAAAAGGTCGGTTGATTCGCAAAATATCCGAACAATTTCAATGGATCATTCATTTAGCAGATGTCCCGCCAAAATGGGTTGGTTCATCATCGACACTCACCTTACCACAGTTTAGGCGGGATAATCCAGAGAATCCTCCAAATTTCTCTTTTCCTCTTTTTCCACTCCCTCCCCAAACAGCACCTCAACCTTTATATATCTATATGCAGTAGTATTTCTTCCACTTTCCAACACACTGTCCACCTAATTTGTTGACGGAGCAAAAAAGATGGGAACGCTTGTCATCGTCCACTTTCACTCAACCATTATCATTACCAACATTTGTCCCTCATGCTTTCTTCTTGTTGCGTTCAATCAATTCAGCATCAAATCAAGTCAAGTCAAGTCAAGTCAAGTCAACTTATATTTTTAAGTGGAAAACAAATATCATATTAAATGATATTTGAGGATGGAAATTTTCCCTTAGAAAGAATAAACATCTTTCCGGTTATTAAATATGACTCGAAATTTGCACGATTTCTTGCAACATAACTTAGTTGATATTACTAAATTTAACGTATTTAATTATCATTAAGTTAATCAAAATAGAATTTTTTCAAAATTCTATTAATAATTAATCTAAGATTAGGAATTTATAAATTTTGGCTAGCATTTTTCTACATTAATTTAAATTTAGTAATGAAATGATGTAGTTTTTCTTTTTTTTTTCTTTTTTTTTTTATTTAAATTAAATTTCGTTATGAAACGACTTAGTTTTTTTTTTTCTTTTGTTACTTTTTTACTTCAATCAAAAATACAATTCAGAAATATGAACAATGTAGCGTCTTGCTGTGAATTAAATTTGCAATCGTTCGCTAATGATATTTCAAATTGTTCAAGGCTACCGAATACATTTTCAATTCAAATTATGATCTCTAACTCATAGACCTATCATATCGAGCCCGTCTTTGTGACATTTGCAATATTAGTTTTTGACCATCATTTGTGATGATGTATTTGTAAATGACCATTACCGCTACATCAATATTAGCCCATAGCCGTTCCATTTATATGAAGCGGGACAAGTGAGATTGATTTTCACTGGTACCTTTGTAGTATATAGTTACCATGTTGATCAATCTCCGTTGTTCGCATTCACTTCACTCGTATTAATTAGGTACTCAATCCAGTTATCCAATTTCCTGGACAGCTTATCAATATGTTACCAATAACTGGATTAAACATTCTATTGCTATTATTATTACAATGTAAAAAGTTCAAAAAGTCATAGATAGTGTGTTTATTGAGAGTTGTACAATGCTTTACTTACCAGTGTATAATTATCGCTTCCTGAAATCCTTGAAATCCTAAAGCCCTAAAATGATAATTATACAGATCTGAAGATAAGGATAATTATTCCTTAAAAAGTATTGATTTATAATTGGGTTAAAGATAAATATTCACTAACAAAGTGTTACTCTGAAATACATCTGCCGAAGTTTCGCTTAAATTGATAGTAATCTCATTCAATCTGATCACCAACGAGCGAGCACACTAGCAATTGATTTGAATGATCTTGACATCTTAAACTTTTTTCTCGAGATCACTGCATCTGATTGAATAGATGATTGCCATCATCTATTCATGAGACCTGATTCACTTGATATCAATTCAGGATGTGAAATAAATAGGATGGCAAAGTAAGAAAATGTTTTTATACGCTGTTTCTAAATGCTTTACATTTGTTTGTTAACCTGAATGACATTTTCTATTTATTTGATTGAGTATTAGAAATAAGTACAAAAAATGTGATGAATTTAGATATAAGCAGTTCATTTTAGAGAAAAAATAAGTAGTTTTTTTTTGTTTGTTTGGAATAATTGAATTTAAAAATATTTCTTTCTATCCATAAAATTTCACTTCCAATTCGTCACGTATCAGATGGTATTCTTACGAAATTCTTTGCAAGAATAGTTAGTTGAAAAAAGTGGTGTCAAAAAAAAAAAAAATCTCAGAAGGAACTAACAATGAAGAGTTGTTGTACGTCCTTTTCATTATACTACACATACTGCTACAACTACTACATCAATATCGTTGTTACATGAATGTTGCACAGTCCACTAGTCAAAGTGTCCATTGGTCGATTAATTCAATGACTCGATGATGTAACTTTTAGCTCAATTGGACTCATTTCCAGTTCATTTATACTCATTTTCGCAATTGATTTATTTTTTTTTTTTTGTCTTCTGAGTTTGCTGAATATCTTCGGAAGTTACCATTTCCTTCTTTGAATGAGTGCAATTTGTTGAAAGGAAGTTGTAAGATTTCAGTTTGAGATGGTAATCGTTCGATTATAGTTGAAGTTTATGGGAAATCTTACATTCGTTCAGTTCATTAACCATCATTTTTGTGAGAATGATCGGGAACTTCGTAAAACGATGATTGAAGAGTTGTAAGATAAAAACGTGGAAACGTGGAAACTGTGTCAACAATACGCCTCTCATGCATGTTTTTAATGAATTGGTGAAATTCGCAAAATATACATCATATGTTTATATAGCAGAAAGTGAAAATGCTTGGCAGTTAGAGTAAATCAGAAAATATTTAACAGGAATTAAAGAATAATCGTTTGCATGCAGGATGAATAAAGATAAAGGTAGGACTGTTGTGTAAGTCGTAGATTTTGTTATTTCTTGTTAACCGTTTATCAATTCTTCCGTTTCAGATGGATGATATTGGCAAACATTGGAATTTAGTAATGTTATGAGTGGAGTGTAGATAATCGATTTGAGACAGACTCAACATGTTCAATAATCTTCGGGTTTCTTTCTTTGGTTTTTTTTTTTTTTTTTTTTTTTTTTTTTTTTTTGTTCACTTTAATGACATAAGTTTTACTGCATGAGAGCGTGTTACGTGTGCTACGTTTCGTTGCCATTTTGGAAAAGATCAAGAATATTGTCTGCTCATCCTTTTGTGCTGAGAAATGCTATTGCAAAAAAAAAGTTTTTCATTTCCTTTTCCGTAAGACATGCTAATAAATAGCAAAATGTGATCTAGTCAGGCTCAACAACATCCTTATCAAAAGGTGACTGTTGATCAAGTTAAAAGTTTTGGTGATGTTAATCAAACCGAAAAATGAATACTGTTTTCTGGTTCCTGTTGAATTTCTGACCATTTAAGGCAATGGATAGTTTTTGTAGGCAATTTTCGATGCGTTTAATATTGGATACTACCGAGATATTTATCGCCGTTGCAGGTCAGTGTTTACATTGCATACTACGACGAGCGATGCTGAATGTCTGGTTGACACGTAAGTTTATGTCAATGTGAAATATAAAAAAAAAAAATTGAAACTCAACTAATATGTTATGGTTTGCTCGGGTATTATCATGAAATGCTTAAAATCCTTTCTTGAGGTTGTTTTTTAAAAAAGTTTGTCGGCAAAAATTAGTCATCTCTCAAGTAGAAATAAATTAAAAATTGGTTGCACTAGAATATTTCAATAGTTGGTTGTATTTCAGACGTGGAAGTGGATTCAGTCCCAAAATAGCACTAATTATTAGTTTTTTATTTGGAAGTCTTCATTTGTCGTTGATACGCCTATCGGATGAGGATCAAAAGTAATGCATTTCATTTATGTTATATTCAGTTAGATAGTGAGATCTGAATGAAGAGTATTTGAACAATATGGTTTTATTTCAAATGTAAAAGTACTTCAATTTTAAAGCATTTAATTGGTCTTCCTTTGTTTTTGAAGATGTTTTTATTACATGATATTATATGCAGTAAAGGAAGCAAATTGGAAAAGGCTTACCAACATTCCGAAGCCATAGAACAGTTTTCAGAAGTGCTAGGAAAGCACAAGGACAGTTATGTAGCACAAGTTATGGAAAAAGGTTAATTTTTGTGAACTTGTTGCATGAACACTGTGTATTATTTTTAGAAAACTGATTTTCGATAATATTTACAGAAATCAGCTTTTCAAGATAGAATTTTTTTTATTACATATTGAGATCGCGTTTATTTAAAAATTAATTAAGAACTTTTTCAGTAGTGGAGCAATCACTAATATCATTGATAAAAAGCGCTACAGCAAAAGTAAGACTTGCTTTGGACGATTATAATGGTGCTTGTCAGTTATCACACAAAACAGACTACACTGCAAAGCAAAATGTAAGTCTCCTATTATAAAATTATTAGCCACCATTGTAAGAACCGCCATTTTTCATTAGCAAGTGTTATTTACATTATTTCCGTAAAGAAATGGTATTACTGCAGGAAGTTATTGGTGTGCAAAGAGAAAAGGCAAAAAATATTGCTTTAGATGATTTGGTTAGAAATGCCAACGCGCGGAAAGAAATAGATAAAATCATCAGAGTAAGTCAATTTTTTTTCACAGCTGTTATTCACGGAAGTCCGTTTTTGGACCAGAGAATAAAGGATTGCTTCTGTTCACATGATGAGTGTGTTTGACTGACAAAAAAAGGACTTTGTGAATTTGAGCAGCAAAGGTTAAGAGAAGAGGATTTATAAACTTACGCATAAAGCAAAGAACGTATTTGCATGGTTTTTTTTTTTTTTTTGGATAACAATATGAGGCGAACATAATAAATTTTTATGACTTATTGAATATTTCGTCTATTTTTTCGTAGCATTTATTAATGGAAAGGAGAAAATTGGATGGAACAGTAGTGGACGCTCTATAGCTAGCTAGCTGCGTTGTTTCAATTTCGGTTTCAAAACAGTAGTAAGAAGGCCGGAAGTTATGGCTGGAACTTCTGGAGAGTTGCAAAGAAACCACTAATAAAATACTAGTGTTAGTAGTAATTCTTCCCTCTCCCATACTCTCTGTCTCTTTTTATTTTCGTTTTCTTCCTCCCATTTTTCTTTTGCTGCGTGTTTAATTACCTTTACCTATTTTGTTTTTTGGAAACGAATCTTAAATTAGATCAGATACCTGACAACTCTTACAAATGATTCATTTATCTTCAATTTGTTGATTAGTAGTTTGTTTCATGGTTCGTTGATTTTTTTCAGGTAGTTAATATTGGACGCGGAGAGAAGGAAATTCAAGATCATCCACTTCTTACTATTGCTGAGTCGACAGCACATAATTTGAGGAGACAGATGGATTATGTTGAAACTTTGAATTAAGTTTCTTTTTTTTTTTTATGAGAGAAACGAGAAGTTCCCTGTTCTGGTTTTTATTCCGTTATTCACTGTTTTGATTTATCATTATGTCGGCTATGTTACAGATTGATAAATTATATTGTTTTGCACTTCATTGATTTGTCAAGTAATGAATGTATTTTCATTAGTTTGTAAAGCAATGCAACTTATGATTAAATTGCGAAAAAAAAGAAGTATAGTGCATTTTTCCTACAAATCGTTGAAGACGTTTCATAGCAAGCTTTTTTTCATACTGGATGTTTGATACAATCATTTTTTTTTACTGCATTACCTTGAACTGTTTTATGAAAATAAGAAGCACAAAATGGAACTTATTACATTCCTATTCTTAGAATCTTGGATGTCAATAATTTAAGATTGAATAAATATGCGGTGAAAATGGTATGAAGCTTAAGTCAATTGAAGCAAGGATATCAGTGGATCTGAGGGAAGAAATTTCATCGAGAATGAGTACATTATGGTGATGATTGGTAGTATGGATAAATTTATGTTGCTGAGAGAAGATTCGCTTATCGAATACCTACACACTATGTGACGTGATGGCAGTGGTTCATCCTAATGAAGCATTGTTCCTGGAAATTAATTTATTTTAAAAAAAAGTTTTTTCTCTTGTGAAAACCTCGTCTTCTGTGTTTCTTGTGTTTCTGATGGGATTTAACGTGTTAACTCTATGCAAAAGAAAGCTGGAAGATTTGTAGAGATGGATTTGGACATGGATTTTAATTACAGCACAAATAGTTATGAATTATTTATAATTTTCTAAACTATCAGCAAAAGTGAAAATAGATCATAAATAGTGCTATGATCACAGTTTGATAGCGATAGCGATCAGTTATAGTTTGCGTAACTGAATTTTGATGACCAGACTATGCATGTATTTATCACGAGAATAATAAGCAATATAAGTTGTTT
The DNA here is from genome assembly GCA_029876185.1 of Mansonella ozzardi. Classification (NCBI taxonomy): domain Eukaryota; kingdom Metazoa; phylum Nematoda; class Chromadorea; order Rhabditida; family Onchocercidae; genus Mansonella; species Mansonella ozzardi. Next base: position 13,056 of record JARVGP010000557.1, on the reverse strand, counting down.
CTAGACGATACGTATTAGAAAGATTATAGAAGATGATTAATCAGCACATAAGGCATTTATTTTAGGAATTTTCCAAGAAATATTTCTTAACACTAATCAATTAAAATTCTGCTACTTTTAATGGATATTTGCACCTACGCTTAACCAACTAAATGGATTACGAAGTCTCCAAGTCAACAAAACGAATTCCATTGTCATCATATCGTGTGGTAAACAACCGATTAAATTTGCATGGTACCATGAATTACATCGGTTTAATGCTCGCACTCGTTTGTGGTTTTATTTTTGGGAAGTTAGTTTCCATTTCTTTCTTTTATTATTTCTACTGAATCCTTATATTGACATGGAAAGAATAGCTATTTCAGGTATATGCAGGAGTTGCATGAAACAAAACTTTGGTTCTCTCATATCGAGGAAGTTGAACAAGAGATATCATTGAGGACTGAAGCTGGTCTTTATTATTCCTATTATAAGTTTGCCGTTCATCCAAAGATGTCATTTTATAACACAATCTATGCACTGATGCATGATAATAGGTAGCCTAATGTTTTATTAGTTGTATGTTAGATCTAAAACGGTGTGCGGAAACCTATAGATGTTGAAACTTAATTTCAAATCATCTGAAATAATTGATTTAGTATTTCATTTCAGCACTGAATTCCCTCGTCAAATTAACGTATTGGAACGGTTCAATATTTACCAAGAATTATTTCTTGCTGTTTTATACAAATTCTTTGCATCATTCCGATTGCTTCAAGATTACTATTTACCGAAACCAATCCTATTCTATGTCTATTCATGTTTTTCCTTTGCTGGATTTGGTGTTACAACATTATATTTTCTTGCTTGGGCCCTAACCGGAAGGCATATCATTTTCTTTCATTTGCTTTTTTTCTCTTTTTGCAAACTTTATTTGTCAAAGGCGAAATGTCGTGAACATGCGATAACATCCGTCAGCACACAAAAAAGTTTTCAGTTGGTTATATGGGTTGCTTGTCTTCACATGGATGCTTACAAACATCGATGATAGCACTCGAGTTTTCTTCACTGTTAATTTGAGGGAAAATTTTGCGTTACCGTTTTTCTGGTTGCAAAATGCGTGCATCATTATTATAATGCGGTTCTCCAATGTTGCTTGCAAAAAATACTATTTTATCTGTTTCTTCGCCACTTTCCTGTTTACTTTGTTTTGGCAATTTACTCAGGTAACTTATCAATATTTTATGTATCTTTATTACTTTTTTGCTGTACAGCAAACCTGATCGTTCAAGTAACATGCAGAGCGTTAAGCAATTGCAAAATAAGTGCAGAATAAAGGGAATAGTTATTTTTGATGTCCATTTACATACCGAGATAGATTCTTAGCGTAATCTAATCGTAATGTTATCGTTGAAATGGTTTTTAGAGTCAGTGCAAGGTTGAGAGTGTATAATAATGGAGCTTTCGTGGTATACCATGTAAGTCAAATTTATAAATAAAATCATTAAGAAAGAAATTGGAATCATAGGGAGAGATGAAGTAATCGGTCATTGTGATACGCTTTGATTGCTTGATTAAGTGTTAAGAAGTGCTGATTTGAGGTGAGACTTCTTCATCGTAAGTTTTGTGAAGGTTGTGGAACTAAGTTATAATTGAATAAATGATTGTACTGGAAATTTGAAGAGATAATATCTTTGTGGTATCAATAATATCACAACAATTGCAGTTCATTTTGGTGCTACAGTCGATATCATTGGTTGGAGTGAGTTTGATTATACCTCGCTTATCATCCACTATTATTTCATTTCTTGTACTGCAATCGCTAGCATTTTTCTTGGCTTTATTAGCTCAGTTTGGCCAGCCAATGAATACTGCTTCTATTTGCACGACCTTTAATTTAAGCTCCATCATGATCCTTTATTTAACAACCAGCGGAGAAAGGTCTGTATCAGATTATCTAGTATTCTTTTACTGACAGTTTTAATGGCAATAAAAGTTTGATTGTTTGACCATAAAAGCATGCACTAAAAGTGATCATAGTATATTAACATTCTTATTTCTAGCACATTTCCACAAATCTGTCTGTCACTCCTGCAAAATTATTCGTTTTGTTTTCCATTTATGAATTAAGTTACAGAGGTCGAATGAATATAATATTGCTAAAGTCAATTTATATCGTTGCATTAATGGTACTGTTAAGTTGTTGCATTCGTTATCTTGTGGATGCTGAAGCCGACGCACATATATGGACTTTTATAAAGGCTAAAATTGGCTTAATTTCCAGGTATATTTCTTCATATTTGATGAGAAATTCTGTCTGTTTTATTCCTGACTAATGATAAATTTATATCTGATAAGGGCAAAGGAACAAAGTCCAATTATAATATTAAGGAGTCTGGTATGAGGGAGGTCGAAAATGGTAACAAAGATGGCACTTAGTTGATCCTGGATGAATGAATAATTTTGAAATTGTGCGTGGATGCAAAAAAAATTCAAATACTACTAATTACAGTTTTCATAAATTCTTCATACAGAAATTGCGAGATTATAACTTTCTGAAGCATTTTTGTCTTGTTTACAGCTAACTTTTGAGTGTTACTCAATATTTGTTTTAGTTCTGATGCTTGACATTTATTGCTCTTTCAGTGATATTTATTTTCGTGAAATAATAACTTGAACGGAGAAAAAATCTTTTATTATTCATGTCATGGCTTATTGCTTTTTTACTGTTTAGCATGCGTAAAACAGAAAATCCGATATACATGAAATTCTAAATATCTTCAAATGACAAAACAGTTTAGAATTAGTACAGGACAATATTATCTTAATTTTAGATTGAATAAAGTAGTAGGTGAAATGGTGAGTTTAGAGATCACAAGAAGATGAAAGTTTTAGAAATGTAAGAATGAGAAGCTTTTTTTTTGTTTACTATTAGATGCTTTGAGCAGCTATATTTAGGTCTTCAGTACCCTTCGAAAGCGCTCTGTATTTGTGCCACGGAGCTTTCGATTATCTAGACAGTGATTTCTTCCGGCGAACATCGATGAATGGTTGCTTTCCGCTATTCGCAGTAGTAATATTCATTGTTACCTTGATGACGTTATATTCGGTTACGCTGCAATGCTCCGATCGAGGATCTGGTATTGTGTTCATTGGCTTAAATAGAAATATGCTTGTATTTCACATTTATTTTTTCAGTGCTTGTATTAATCGACCATTTTGGGCCGGAAACGATTTATATCGTTATTCAGTCAATATTATGTGGATTAGTTGCTGTTTTTACTCTGCGAATGAAGTATCTTTGGTTCCCACAAATTGCTGTTGTTGCTTGCGTATTACCTGTGATGTAAGTAAGTTTTCATTTTGCTACATTTCGTTACTGTGTTCCTGAGTGTAAATTCTAGAAGTTTGAAAAAAATGCTAAGAATATGTAGAACATAAATAAGAAGTGCAAATAACAACAGTTATTTTGCTGGGGATAGGGAAGTAGAGAATAAAGTCTTCACTTCTTCAGGATTTCGAAGTTTGCGGGTCGGTTTATTGTTCAGATGGCAGTACTAGCTACAATCACAACTCTACTTTATAATCATTATGGTATTTATAAGAAACAGATGGCGAATGAGGAGGTATGATTCACTGCATGTTTCTTGCAGATATTTTCACTTTATGTTCTAGACTAACTATGCACGCTAAAAAAAAAAAAAAAAATTTAGCACTAATTCAGGAATTTTATGATCCGGATACTGTTGCATTAATGGAATGGATCAAAAGTTCAACGCATCCTTTAACTTCATGGTCGGGAAGTATGCAGCTGATGGCTGGAGTAAAGGCTTGCACTGGAAGATATTTGGCTAATCATCCACACTTTGAAGATAAATGGTTGCGTGATCGGACATTACAGCTTTATCAGGTAGGTACTGTAAAAATCTAGCATAGTGCTCTAAATGGTCCGAAATAATATTTCAACAAGTTGAACAAGTTTTCATTTGTCAATAGTGAAAAAATAATCATAAGTAATTGGTGAAAATTGATTTTTTGTTAGATACTTTTTGAATCACTGACGAATAGCTGTTTATCAATCGTCTCTGCAGTAAAATTTTTCTCAGATGTATGGTCGAAAAAGTGTGGCCGAAATGCATGAAATTTTGACAACTCATAAGGTAGATTACATCATATTGGAAGATAGCATATGTTTGGCCTCCTCAACGGGCTGCTCAACGAAAGATTTGGTGGATGCTGCTAATGGTGATATTCCAGAATATATCATGGCAAAAAGTGAGATTTAATTGCGCCTTAGTATAATTGCTACATCATCTTGGAAACTTGAATATGTTTTCCAGTAATTTAGGCAGAATTAGATGGAGAAAGAAAAAATCATAGGGATCTATTCAATTTTTAAATTTTATGAAAGAATTGATGAATTGTACTATATATTTTTTCTATAGGAAATAAAATGAATATGATAGAGCCTAATTTACAAATTTGGTTTTCTATATTATAAAATAATACGTTGCAGATACAGATTCAGCGAAAAAACCGGTTCATTTGCGGTTCTGTGATCGAATACGTTATGCTGATGATGAAACAAAACCTTATTTTAAGCTAGTATTTGAAAATCCCACTTTTCGCGTTTACGAAGTGTTCACCAATTTTTAATCCTTTTCTTCTAATGATACATATAATGTTTTATGCTACATATATGATACATATAATGTTTCTGAATAATTTTGAAGGATAGAAATTTTTGAGAGTATGTAAATGTGCAGTAAGAAATTTTCAATGCTGAAAACATTTCCGAATTGTTATTGTTCTGTTATTTAGTTCTGTTATTTTTAAAGGTTCCTATACATCAAATATGGCATATTTTAGGGTTTGTTTCAAATGGAATCTATGAAATTTAGACTACTTATACAATAGAAACATAAATATCATTGTGATTAAAAATGAAATTTTGAACGCTTTGTTTTTTTTGGTATAAAGCTGAGTTTCCGGAAAAAAATGTGAATTTTATAACTTATAAAATTACAAAAGATGTCATTTAAATAAATTTTCTTGAAAATTGCCAAAATCAAATTCTTAAAAGTAGCCACAATGCAGGTGAGAAAAGATTAACTCCGTGTCATATGAATAGAGAATCCTAGTGTCTGTTCACTTTCATGCAAACAATTAACTGTTGACGTAACGAATTTTAATCAAAATGATCCAATGAAGTAATTTTCTAGCTACCGTTAATCATCTTTTCAAATGGATTGGTAATAGTTGGTAGTCCAATCATTTTACTCGCTTTATTACTTACATAGTTCAGGAGATATATGGTTTTTGGATTCGGTAATACGGTCATCTCACTTTTTTTTTGCTACGATTTGTCTGAATGCTATAGTCGATAATTAATTGGTATTCGTTACATCCACAAATCTGTTTACCATTGTATGTTGTATTATAAGCTTCATTCATCTCAAGAATTCTTTCCATCTCAATTCTATTTAGAAATCATATGGAAATAATCTTTCCAATCCATTTTTATACCATCGATTTTCTGAGATAGGACGGAGAAATGACCGATGCCTGACCACTTCCAAAATAAGGTTTTCCTATCAGCTATGATCAGTTATTTCAAGTAATTCTGATAGCTTACATTTTGGGTTATTCAAACTAGGTCTAGCAAAACATACGAGCGAGTTATTTTTTTTTAGTCGAATCATACAGCTAATTAAAATTCTACGCGTGAGAGATTCAGAAGATGATAGTGTAGGAATTATTATGGGGGACTTTTTATGCAACAAAAGCTATCTATGTATTTCATCCTGTCATTTGTTGTATAATGGAACGCTAATAACAACGTATAAAGCAATCGATCTATCTTTAAACACTTTTTAACTTCTGATAGTTACCTGTAAGTTATGACTTATAATGATATTCTCTTTCAGTTCATTTAACTAAGAAATATTTTTTCTATTTTGAAATTATGGTACAAATAGGGAAGCCGTTGCATTATTATTAATTCGTTAACACTGCTAGTTTCTGCTTGTTAATTTTTTTATGCTTTTTTTTCTGTAGCAAAATAGATGAATATATCACCACTAGATTTAGGTCCGTTGGAATAGCGTAAATAAGTGAATGAACACAGAGTGGTGAGATTAATGATATATTCCATTCATATCCGTTATTTATTGTCTTGATAGTAACTTGATCCATTTATCTATACGCTCATGTTTATATATATATATATATATCCAATTAGAATGTTATCGATATTTTCGTTATCGTTTGTTGTTTGTTCGGTGAATGTAATAGAAAGGAATAAACAGCAAAACACGATAACAACACATTGTGGGAGGCAACGAAAAGACCCATAAACACACTTTTATTTTGATATCTCAATGTCAGCAAAATTAAGAGATAACATGTGATGCACCACTGTCATATCAAATTTCACTCTTCATCCTGTTTAGTGTTTTTACAGTATATTTATTGAATCTAGAAAATGTAACTTTAAAACATATTACACATTTGGCGGAATATATCTTTTTAAAATATGAAAATAATAAAATAACAAATATGATAGAATAAAAAACAAAAAAGTACGAAGAATTCACAATTAATCAATGACAATTAACAATACTCCAAGCTAACATTTCTTTAATTCCGATTTCAATTGAATGCTGAATAAATAAAAACATAATTGAACCATAAGAATAAAATGCATTTCCCCTTGAAGAATGAAATTGGCATATTCAGGGGCTAAACTATTCATTCGTTTGAAAATATTTCTTAAGTTGTTAATGTGGCAACAAGTCCTGCTACAATGAATAATAGCAGTTGTTCTTGTCCTGAAGAAAACAGCGGCGAATTGCTAAGTTCAGAAAACAAGTTCATGTTAGGAAACCATAGCCTTTTCAATTCTGTGGTATGATGCAACATGAACTAATTCTCACCCATTCAATCCAGTTTGAAGTATTCAGCTCATTTTTTATAGAAGCAGTGTAACTTGCCCATAGTATAGAATGTTCGCGATCCGGACAATTTTTGATATCACTATCTAAGTCTCGTTTCACATACTAGATAAACTGCTGAGAATCAAAAATATTATGCGAGCTTATGCAAAAACCGACATCTGCTATATTCCACAAACAACAGAAAGGTTAAAAACAGTACATCAACGTTATGAAAAATATGCTGTGGATACAATTACCATCAATCAGTGGTGCTGCTCAAAACCAACAGTTGTTGTTCGTATGGAAAAAATTGTTTTTTTAAAGACTTCAATAAAAAAATTCCCAGTAATTATGAATTGTTTGAAATGTTTCCTAANATGGAAAAAATTGTTTTTTTAAAGACTTCAATAAAAAAATTCCCAGTAATTATGAATTGTTTGAAATGTTTCCTAAGAAAATTTATTGAATTTGGATTTTTCTGAAAAACTACCACATTCTCCACTTTCAAAATACAGTATTTGTAGGAACATAACATTGGCAAAATCAGAAGGATATCGCATAATTATAGCGGTTGCACATCGAGGTAAGGATACATAGAAATACGGGGATAACACAATGGTAATGCTGGAAGCAGTCCATTTAGGTAAGGATCAAACGGAGGATATGGATGAATTGGAGAACTAACCAATGAAGAATTACTGGATGAAACTGAGAATTTAGAACCAAAATCTAAGCATGATGTCCTGTCGGAAAATGTCAGTGAAGAGGAGGAAGAGACGGACGATGACAATATACCATAATCGTTATCGTCAACTGCTGAGATGGTACTCGCACTTTCAGAACGAGATTCCTGCATTAACGTTTTTTCAGGGTTCAATCCTTCTATCACAAGTTGCAAAGCCGACTGGCGTTTTTCTAATTGTCTCCTCCGCTCCTCCGCGTTTTTTACAAGTTCATCCAGTTCCTGAAAATAACCACAAATTTTTTGTGAGTCTTTTTTCAGCTTCATAATCGAATCATTTAGTCGTCAGTTTCAATGAATTAGCACAATAGACGATCAAATACAAACACATTCACTGAAGCAATCGGTCTTCGTTTCACTATCGAATTCGACTGATTTATAAATCAGTAAGATGCAACACCATTATAGATATCTGGTACAGCATTTCCGAACTTACTTAATTATAGATCTCAGACTGCACAAAAATCATTGCAGTACCACTATTTGTGTGATATATCACACAAAATAGTTCTTACCCGCACATGTTTGCGGTACCGTAATCTACGGACAGTGCCACCTACCAAACACTATCATCAAACTTGGCATGCTACGACGCTTATTCTCAGCTGTTAATACTTATGTATATACATTTTTCACAACACATTATACCACTTCTTCCTCATCAGAACAAAATTTAGTACCCCTAATAACAGTAATCTATTATGTAAGAAATACCAGCACTAATAATGAATAATGGGTAATAATGACAACTGATACTGATGCTGATGGTGATAACAATAATAAATGATAATAATAAATAATAATAATTATAATGATGATGATGATGATGATGATAATAACAAAATAATATAATAAGGACTAATAATAAAGAGTAATAACGACATAATAATAATAACAATAGTCGTTACTTTAATTTTAGCTGCAAGTGTTGTTATTAACATGAGTAATTAATATAGCAATGATAGTCACTACCATATTTTCAATAATACTACGCTGTATCACAATCCTTTCAACCATAGATGTAGGAGAGGGAAGTTTGAGAGAGGGAGAAGCTAATGTAAAACAAGCGAGAAAGAGCACAAACATAGAAGGTCATTTCTGAAGTGACCATTCATCTGTTTATCTAAAGAATTTGCAATAATCATTGTTTTTTATCATACAACAATAGAAGGAGAATGGAAGAACTGACCAAAATATAATCTCTAGCACGAGTTAATAAAGATAAGGTTGTATTGCGGGCATTGTCGGAACTTGAAGGAACGATATTCTTCAAATTATCCAAATATCCACGAAGATTAGCACGACGTGTCTTTTCCAGTTCATTATGAGCGGCTCTGCAATGTAAAATGCTATGTCAAGCTATCTTTAGACAGACGGATACATTGAAGTATCTCTCTTACAGGTGTAAATATAATACCGATAAAATTCTTCTTTTAGTATTGAATTAATATCATAACAGAATAAAAAATGCAATCCAAACTATTTGCTTCTAGATAATTCATGCAAGGATAACTTGATAACTAGAATCGGAAGTTTCTGCTCAAAGGCCATATCTCGTGCGTGGTTGTGCCATCGCAAAACTATATGGAAGCAGAAATTAGAGGCAATCCCAAATGGCATTTATTTTGCATACCATTGACGTATAACATTTAATATATATTCCCAAAATGATCATACAATGTGCTAACGTTATGTTCCAACGTCCACACTCATCAAATTTATTCAGTTTAACCAAACTGCTAATGAGCCAACTACGAAAACACAACATTTAACGACAAAATTTCTACATAGCGTAACATAAAATCCGATAACCTCTTCTTGTCTATTTAATCTGATATGATAGTCTCTTCTAATCCTGTCCAGAATCTTCAATTCTCATACTTTTCATCTTTTCATTACTATTATCCAAGTATCATACTACTGATTTATTTGTATTAAATTAGCTTAGAAAAACTCAGTAACAGTGACAGATTAGATCCACTTATCCCTGAATAAACCGGTAATAGAAGTTGGCAAGAGATAAGTTAAGTTTATCGGGATAACTTTAGCATCTGAGTTTATTTCTTTACAAGTATCTTGCTACAACAACTATTTAATTATTTATCTTTTTAGGTAACTTTTGATACATTACAAACTTCAACAACAATTTTGTATGGATGCAATAACTGCTAAAAAAGTCGTAGCATATGGATATGCTGATACAGCATAGTAGTGGGAAACACGAAAATGCTACTTAATTGTTAGACTGAGAAGGAAACATTTTTCGGGATGCTTTTCGGGGGAAAATGCTTACCTTTAAGCATCATTTTTCTATATGATCCCTTTTCCAAAAATGGTTACTTGCTTAGAAAAGCAAGAATTAAATGCGAAAAAAAGAGACTCTAACGAGTAATTTTGAAGGATCATTCGGAATGAGCAGCCAAATTATTTCAGAAACCTGACAGGATAAATTTTTCGAAATATCCGCATGATTTCAGGACTCACGTATCTTATGCAAGTAGTGAAATTTCTAAGAGTTAATAAATTAGCATTCAATTGAAACAATTAGCCTAATCATATTTTAAACGATTCCCTTACAGATTTGTGTTCCGATTTACGTATATTTGTATGTATATGTTATGTGAGTGTGTGTGGGTGTGTGTATGTCTGTCTGTATATGTAGCATTTCAGTATGCATGCGTACTTTTTAGTTGCGCATAGGTAGGCTTCCCTATATGTATATGTGTGTGTGTGTGTGTCTATTGTCTATGTATATGTATGTACACATACATCTATATAACGTATGTGTGTGTATGTGTATACATTTGTATGTATGTAATGTAAATGTGTGTGTGTATGTTATGTGTAACGTTTTGCAAGAAAGATGGAATCAGTTTACACACGTGTTATCTGTAGCAATATGCTTGCAATGAAGCACGTGCATTGCAGCTGGAACAGAAATTGGACAGAAAAGGCAGACTCAAACAAAGAGTGTGTGCATATGTGTGTGTGTGTGTGTGTGTGTGTGTGTGTCTGTATGCAGTGGGTTGCATGTTTGCTTTTATTCTGCACGTTTCACAGACAACAATAAATTAAAGGTCGTATTTTTGCCGCGAGATGTAAAAAGAAAAAGCATATTTTCCCTCGTTGGCTTAACCACTACGATAATGTCTTGGAATTCAATCGTTTGATAGATAGATAAGAAATGAAATGTTTGAATATTTTTTTAATGCAAACTGCTATTTCATATTATTAAATTATATATTCTTTTAAGAAATCAATATTTTAAGGCATGAAAACAGTTATGTTATCATTCATTCATCATTTCAAAGTATACAGTTTCATTGTAATGTATGATAGATAGCATTCAGAAAAAAAAAAAAATTATGTAAGTGCATTTGATCATAAAATGTGCAACTGCACATAAAACGTGCAAATTTTTTCTTTTTTAACCTTAATTAAAAAAACTAACCTGCTATGACGTGCACTGCTAACAGAAGGATATGGTCGATGTCGTTTACTGTATTCTGGTGGAGGTGTTTGAAAATGTCGTGGTGATGGAATTGATGAGCTTCGATCCGACAAACATCCCAACGATGATGTGGATGCAACCGAACATGTCGTACTTTGTCCTAATACTCCTTTAGTCACGAATGAATCACCACTACTTTCATCGCTAACTGAAAAAAAAAAAAGAAATTCGAATTTAAAATTATATTCCAAATTCTTTTGTATACAATTTTTCCTACTCGCTCGTTTCACAACTAATCATTCCCGAAATATTTCCCTAATATTGTTTCGGGATATATGTTATATGGAAAACAAGAGAGAGAGAGAAAAAAAAATAATGAAAGTATTCATTGTTAAATTTATATTTCATATTTTGACATAATAACTTTTATGGTTTTCTTTGGAAAACTATAATCAAAAAAAAAAGAAAAAAAAGGTACGACATACTGATGCATGTATCTGGAACATTTCGTGCTTTTTCGATATATTGCGCAGCAGATATAAGTTGTGAGAAGCAAAAGGGTGAATGTCTTCGATCCATAAAAGAAATCAGCCCCAACAACAAATGTGCTATAACACAAAATATCATCAATATCATATCTATTAATCAGAAAAGATGACTAATAAATAAATATGCTATCTTTCTATCAATCATATCAATATCAATATCTGGAGGAAAAGATCGAGAATAGCTACTAAGCTTGCCAATCTCATCAATATCAAATATTTATGATAAGATCAACTAACTGCGCCCTATTCTTGTGTGGTGGTTGGTTCATGTTTGGGGAAAGAACACCGTTTCTACAAGTTGTCAGTCAGCTGGCTTTTTAATGTCCTTCTCATTGCCCAGTTATGGCTGTTGGAGTGAATGGCGAGAAAATGGTGTAGCGACTATAGAGACATACATAATATACATTCGAGGTAGTTATTAGTAGTAGTAATATATGATGATGATAGGCTATGTGTCTCCTCTTGTACCACCACCACCACCACCACTACCAACCACCACAACCACCACAACCACCACCACTACAACCACTACCACAGCACCTAAAATTGCAATTGCAAACTGCAACCCTAACTGCAATTGCACCTATTTAGTAGACTGACTACTCGCAAATATCTCAATTCTTCACACCTATATATTGAAAGAAGGATTTATTAAAGCGGGTAGTTCTTATATGTAGGCATGGTCGAACCCTTCAGGGGGGATAGTGACGGCGGTTGTTGATTCACACTGACTGACTGCTCAGAGAGCATTGTAAGTGCTGCTCAGGTCTACACGCCTTTTCAACCGGACGATGACCCTATGTATGTGTCTGTCAATCTGTCTATCTGTACATGTATGTGTATGTGTATGTATGTGTATGTGTGTGCATGTGTGTATTTGTATATATGTTTGTGGTATGTATGTCTGTTGCACGAATTGTTGTTGTGGTATAGGTTGTTGGGTAATCAACCATTTGTTGGTTCCAAAATCACAAATTTTCACTAATCATCCCACAAATATATATATATATATGATTTGCTATTTATAGTTGAAAAAGTTTGAAAGTTAAATTATTTGTTGAATTTTAAGGATTGCATTGAATTAATGATAAATGATAGGATATAGGTAGGGAAGTTGATTATTGTATGACAATAACAGTTCTAATAATAATAATAATAGTAGTAGCAGTAATAATAGTAGTAGTAAAATTACTACTTTCATTTAATAATGAAGAGGGAAAAGAGAGAAGAAGAAGAAAGGAATTGAAAAAGGTTGCAGTAATAGTGAGAGAGAAGATATGTGATGTGCTCAATTCACTCTTGAAGAGCAGCAGAATGTGGAAAATGATGTAAGCCGTTGTGCTACCAGCACACACACACACACACACACACACACACACACACACACACACACACACACAC
>JARVGP010000556.1:0-32454 GCA_029876185.1 Mansonella ozzardi | reverse complement strand
AAAAAAAAAAAAAACAATGATTTTCATCCTTTAAAATGTCTTAATTGTTCGAATAACTGAACAATTTGAATCAAGGTTGAGTTTTTAGCAAAAAAATTTCTTTCTGCTGTGCAAGATGACGATGGTGATGAGATAAAAAAGCAGTTTATCGATGTCGATGAAAGGGGTAAATTACCTTGAATTGTTCATTTGCTGTATTAATTTGCTTATGCTTTATGTAAATTTTGCACAAGAAACAACAACTTTACATTTAGATATACGAACTTTAATTTTAAATTCATTTTGGTTACTTCTTGCTCTAAAAGAAAACGTGAAAAAGTGAGAGCACAAAATTAAGATATACTTTGACAAAGAATGGATTTTTAGGATGTTCAATTAAATTGAGATGAATGTTAAATATAAAGTCAAAATGATCACTATTATTAAAGAAATTTTTCAGATTCATCAGGTAGCGATTCAGATGATCCTGATAAGGAAATCAACTCTGCGATTTTCCTGCCTGTGGTAAGCCCTATTTCATTTTCAAAGTTTTATTTTTTAAAAATTGCTTACTGTAGAAGTTTGCAGAAAAAAGCTCCAGAAGAATCGATATCATCAGCGAAAAAGAGACCACTAGACAGTGCAACTTTGGCAGACAGTGAATCGAAAAAGATGAAAATCGAGCAACCGTAAGTTTGTTTATTTTCTTCTGAAGTGGAAAGTCTTTGTGTATTGCTAAAAAAATTTTTAGTGATATCATTTTATCTGCTCTACGCTTTTATTATTATCATTGTATGGCTGAGAAAAGCCATAAAAAAGAATTAGTAGCTTATACACTTGCAATGCTAGATCATTTAGCAGTTTCTTTAATAAATGTGAGTTGTTATTTTAGTTGGATTTCTGTTTTTTTTTTTTTTATATTTCTTCAAACTTAATTTCTACTGACGCTTAAGAAATAGTTCAAGTTCAGATGTTTTTCACTCAAACATGTTTCTGCTTTCAATACTAGTTGGTCTTTTCCAACATTTCCATTATCCATACAATTGTATCTGCTCAATCTTTCCAGAGTTACTGCTCCATCAACATCATTTATACAATCGACAGCAAATCAAGATGGTCTAAATGAAGAAACAGTACGCCGTTATCTTCGAAGGTAGCTTTTCCAAATATTTATGATTTATTCGTTCATATATGTTATGAGACATTATGTTTAACATTATGTTTAATTTATCGGTCTTTCAAACGAATTGAAGTAAAAGACGACATTATTTTCTATTTTGATAGCGTTTTTTTTTAATTCTTATTCATTTGACACTCAGTGATTTGAGTTTCATTTTACAGAAAACCTCATACAACGAAAGAGTTGCTTTCTAAAATCAAGTCAAAATGTGGTGATATGGAAAAGTCTGAAATAGTACAAAAGCTTGCTGCTATACTGAAACGAATAGAACCACATCAATTCAAACAGAAGCATGGCAAGAAGGAAGTGTTGTTTTTCTCACTTAACAATAATCTTGCTTAATTTTTCTCACTTTATATAGTATATGATAAATGATGTGTGCTAGTGCTAGGATGTAATTGTTAGTGCTAGATTTAATTTCACTGCCAATTATATATAGCTAACTGCAATTGTCGGAAATGTTTTAAAAGCAGGGTTTTCTCTGGATGAGATTGATCAGATTGTTTATCGGTCAATAATTTGAATTAAATTATTTTGATTTCCGTTGAAAATGGATCACGATGAAATAGTTTCAAGCACACCTTTTCATTCAACTTTGATGTAAATGCTGTGTGAATTAATGACTTATTTTTTCTCTTCTATGATAATGAAATTGAATTTATGTTTCAATTTATATATTTCATTTCTTATAAATGCAATTCATTCCATAAAATGTGAACAGTGGTATGGTATCAACAAAATGCACAATGAACATGCAGAAAGTTAAAGTGATCTGTGCGATCAAATTGTATTAGAAGAATACATTCTTGGATAATTTTTGCGCAACATGCAATTGGATTCAATTATTTATATATTGTTAAGTAATTTGTTGTTTCAGTATTAGCTTGAGCTTTATAAAATTGCAGAAATGGTAAGTATGGGAAGAGAATAAATGGGAAGAATGAATAAAAAGTAAATAAAAACTTACTTGCAACTAGTTAAATTAATTTCAAAAATGAAACAATATGGGATTTAATGGGTTCATTTACTAAATTAAGCACAGGTGATCTCAACTTCGTGTGACTTCTGAATTAAATTTATCGCAAATGAATATTTGTTGCTAAAAATCACGAAGAATTTGCTTTTTTGGAAAGAATGTCATTGAACAGTTAATCGGTGACAACTGTAAAAACATTTGCACAGAATAATGAATGTTTTGTAGTTTAGGTCGTGGACTGAAACGACCAGCAAATAATAATTGTTCAGAAAAATTTCTTTAGAGTAGCGCTTTACAAATAGCTAATATCTTTCACATCTATTCATAGAGATATGCCTGATTTTAGGATATTGCTTTTTGTTTTTCAGCTGACGGAAGGTTTCAACGTGGTGCAAAAAATCAAGTGCCGACGTTTGAAAAAAGTGGCCGACCAAAGCAAGAAATAACTATTATTTCTATTACTTTAAAGTGAGAGTAACGTGTATGTTTCACACTGTTGATAATTTCTGATAATGATATGTGCTCAGATGACTCATAATGGCTAATAGTATTTATTTGCGAATGAATATAAAAAATATGCAGAACAAAAAAAAAGTTGTTTTAAATTTTCCAGTTTTAAATTGTCAAACATGTCAAAATTATGAATCAGGAATGAATAGAATAAGTCAACATCGAAATTAAAAACCAACAAAGTACAAGTAACAAATCACTCATAAAATCTAGTGAACATATCAAATTTATGCTAATAGGCTTTTCGTCGTAATATTTCTGGCCTCCACAGAATCGGATGTGTTTCTTCAGTCTGCAAATGAGTATTTTATTTAAAAACTACCATCACTTATCTGTCAAATTTATTTTTCATTTGATATCCCACTGCAGATTAACCGTTGGTCACTAAACAAGGAATGATATGGATAGCCGCCCAAAGTAAAAATATTAGTGTTTAGTACTGTTTACTAAAAGAAAGCAGAATAAATGATAACGCATGTGATATTCTGTATATTTTCAGTGATATAAAAATAATCAGCATTTGTTAGATAAATGCTAAAAACAAGAATTATGCATAAAGGAGAATATACCGCATTTTCATCTTCTTTGTACATTTTGATTGTTTTATCGGCCTCTGCAGTAATTAATCGGGAACCCGACTGATCGTATGTGAGTGCAAATATTCCAGCTTCTGAATCGATTGAACCGGGCTGAGCTTTCGTCTGTTCGCGTTGGAAGCAAAAACCACTCTTCCAATCCCAGAAATTCAAGGAACCATTATCACCTGAAAATTCGGACACTATTAAGACCTCATTAAAATCAAACTTGCACCTCGTCGGAATGTATACGTAAAATGGTATCAAAATAATAACCAATAAAGTTCTACCAAACAATGTAAATGCAACGAAAGGAATGCTCAGAAAACTATTTCAGGACGTGATATAAAATTAAGTGTCGAAACTCACCTCCAGAAACAAGCACACCGTCTTCATTACATGAAAGTGAATTAATGATTGCGTTATGTCCTGATAAATTTTGGATAAATATTCCCTCCGGGCACTTCCATTCTTTAATATTGTCAGCACTCCCCGATGCAAACATGAAGAGTGAAGGATGAAGTGTTAACGCTCGGATACTTTTCTGAAAAAAAGTGCCTCAACAAAGAGATTCTATTTCATCTCTCAACATCAACTGAGTTCCGGTGATCTAGAACTATCCCATCTGGCTAAATGACTCGTAAAAGTTACAAACATAATCTATCATTTCATACCGAATGGCATATACATCTGATTTTGAGGGATGCTCACAAAAAAAACTTCTGCAAGTGGAAATGAGGAAGAGATTGTTCGCAATAAAACAACAAATAATCAAAAGGTTCTCTGAATTATATTGTGAAGATGAAAAAGAGAGGTTTATTTTTATTGCAAGAGGCTCATTTTTTTAAATCGCCTGCAACTAGTACAAATTAAATTGAAGATTAAAAATCAAGTGAAAAATAACCTTATGATGTGTTAAGGTGCAAATACTTCGTCCAGCAGCAAGATCCCAAAGTCGGATTGTGGAGTCATGACTACCAGTGATAACCTGAGGGTCGACTTCCTGTGAAATAACTGAAGCAACCGTGTTTGTATGCCCACTCAAACAATGAACCTGCGCTTTAGTCCGCATATCCCAAACCTAAAATATACATGAAAATATATCTAAAATATATCGAAAGTATACATGAAAACGTCCTAATCATTTATCCATGAAAAGATGCCGACTTGCAATATAAAGACTAATAGAGTTTAAAATATTTTATTCAATTTAAAGTAATCAGTTCAAATATATTATAATCAATTTAAATATATACTCAGTTTAAATCTATGTTTTTATTCTTAAAATTCTTACTCGTGCAGTAGCATCTCGAGCACAAGTAATCAAGACATCAATTGTTGGATGAACAGTAAGATCCTGGACAGCACTCAAATGTCCATGATAATGACGGATGACTTTGTTGTATTCAAGATCCCAACACTTCACCTGAAAACATGGATGATTTCCTTATCTACCAGAAATAAAAGTTCTTTCATATCAAACCAGGAGTAAATAAAGTCAGCTTACCTGCTTATCCTCACCACCCGTGAAAAGAAACGGATGTCTTCGTGAAACTTTACAGCATCTAACGGCACTTACATGTCCTGTTAATGACAATCGCAATTTTCCGCTTGCGAGATCCCAAATCTACAAAAAAATAGGAATAAAAAATAGTTAATTTATCTTATCCACTTTAAAATTAATTCTGTGCATAAGTTCATAACGAATATTCTGAACTGAAAAGAGATACCGTAACATCAAAAAACCAAACAAACCTTTACAATTCGATCAGCACCACCTGTCGCAAACCATTCATTACCAGGTTCGACATCTACACATCTCACCCAACCTGTATGTCCCGAAATCACTCTGAAAAAGATAAAGTAGACAAATTTACAAAAGTCAATCAAAAATCAAACGCGCGGGCAAGAAAAAACAACTTAAAATGATGCTTCTACTAGTAGCTGTGTTTATACAAAAATATACCTGTATAATTTCCACGGTGCGTGCCATTTAGGTTTCACCATAATAGGAGCTCGAGCAGGTAACATTGAACGCATCGTATCTTCTGAGCGACTGGATCCCGTTAATTCAGTACTTTCTTTTTCACTAAAAAAATTTTCTGCTACAGAATAGGTCAAGACTAAACTAACAAATGGAAAATGTTTTTGATATTGAAAAACGCTGACTTTATGGCTTCTGATGCACCGGCAGTTATAGCAAGTGTTCTTGAGGAACTCTCACCAGAACTACCTATAATATTTATTGGATTCATCGGTAATTTCAGCAGCTCTTCCTCTTTCTTCCTCTTCGCTTCACTCACTTCTTTCATAACACTTCCATATTCAGATCTTAACTTCACAGCTCGCCATAACTTATCACTAGAAAAAAAACCATATCAAGAAGTTCTTTAGCAGAAAGTTTGTTCTCCAAAAATGCATATTAACAATATGAATATAGCAATAAAAAATCTGTGCTATAATTACATGGTTTCTCTAATGCCTTTATGAAGAAAAATTCTCTTACTTCACTGCTCGATTTATGACGTAATTTCTTATCCATTATGTATAAACAACACTTTAAAATGTAAATTAAGAGTCACTGATCGAAGAGACTCTCAGTCTCTATTACTAAAACTTACGCTTCTGAATTCAGCTCAGGTAAAGTTCCATAATCGTGATAAAAAAGATCATGCGTTCGTTTCATCGACCTGAATACCAAATTCAATAATGCTTTCTGCTGCGGTGTTTCTGGTGCTTCAAAATGTTGTTGTGTTGTTGCCGATTCTAACGATGCACCTTGCTCAGATCCGACAGACGTAACTTGTTCCATTATCTTCTACAGCAAATGATAGTATATTATAATGACAGAGATGATTTCTTAGGAAGAATATAATTAATCGCCTGTTAGTTAAACGAAGAAACATTAAAATTATTCCTTATCCAAACGAATAAGTTTAAGTTGGAACTTCAAGATAAGCTCCGTCAGATACCAATACTTCCGCCTAATGCCATCTCAATAATCAGAAATTCAAAACAAATTTGTTTAGAATATTATATGATGTTTTTGTAACAAGCATATAAAATTAAATATGACAAAACATAAAAAATTATTCGAATATGATAACCCATAAAAATTATCTTAGAAGATGAATTCGTTATTTCACAAAGTGGCAAAAAATGTCTGAAATATATAAAATTCCGCAAAAACGGCAAATATTACAAAGAGAATCTTTAAATCATTTTATACAAAATTTATTTATGCAATAAGCACAAGCAATGTTTAGAAAAAGAAAGAGAAAACCCATCTTTAATATTTGCAACTAAATCTCCCTGCATTAACCAGTTCTTATTTCACAAGATTTTCGAAAATATGCACAAGAAAATTTCGTAAAATCACAATGATGACAACTCAATAGCAGCTTTTCCTTTTTGTTTGGGCATTTTTCGATTAGTCGAATCTTCTAGTTCTTTGGCTCTATAATAGTGCGGTGCGACTTCCGTTAACCAACTGCTTTCAATTTCAATAACCTTAAAATCTGGCAGTTTTAAAAAAAATTTAATTCAAGAAACAAAGTTTCCAAAGTTGTTCGTCTCCTTTTTTTCTATTTTCGTGTGAATACCATTAACAGCACCTTTTTTGTAAAAAGGCACAAGATTTTTTATTTGTTGCTTAACAATCACAGTGCAACATAAATCTGTGATTTTAAATCTTGATTTAAAACACCAGGCAATTTTCCGAAAGCTAAGAAAAACTTTAAACTTACCTCGCGCATAAACTCTTTAGATGTGAAGACAAGCTCGAAATAAATCATCCATCGCGGAGTTTCTTCGAACAAAGAGGAATTTGGATGAATATGAACCGTATGCTTGTGTTTAACGGTTTTATAATGCCCGCTGCTATCGAGTTTGGCGCAGTTATAGAAATATCCTGCGGTGATTGTTTTTCGAATTGCTACTGAGTCGTTATTTGAAACCTTAAAATGATTGTCTTGATTCAGAATCAAAACTCGCCTTTGCATATGAATCTATTTTTCTAACTATAATTACACTGAAAATATTCGAAATCATAAATCCAAAAAAAAGTTCCAAATATTTTGGGAAATACATCACCATGATACTAGAAGAAAAAGTTAAATTTAATACAATATCATTTGTTATCAAACAGCGATTTACATAACAACAGTTAAGAATATGAAATTTGAATAAAAAAAAATCTTCCACGATTCTTTATGCAATTTTATTTAATGAGATTTTCTACTCTCGCATATTTGTTCCCCAAAAATCAATTTTCAAATGAATTAAATATAAAACCAAAAAGGATTATTCAAACGGAAAATCCAAAACAAAATTTCTAACGCAAACCTGATCTATTTCAACTCTTTCCAACAAACTTTCAAGCTGATCGCGAACATCTCGAGCTTTTTTCATCGTCCTATACTGTACAAAATTTTCCATGCACCTTAAAACTAATTTTAAAATATCTTTCTTTTTTAAATATTCAATAATAAAAGACATAAAAAAACAGAAATCTATCAACGCTTACCACTGCGACGAATAGTTCATATCCCGCCAACGATTATAAACATTGAGCAAAGTGAGATGATCACCACCTGGCACCCAAAAGCCTTTTCGAGCAGCATCTGCATGGATAACTAACGCTTTAGGCCGATAAAATACTGCTGCATTGCATGATAACATTCCAGCAATAGTGATAATTTCTTCAGAACATCCATATCTTTAAACAATTTAACTTTTCCTTTCTTGAAGTAGGTTATTATTTATCATTGTTAATGGAATTAAAAATTCACTGCCATTCATTATGATGAAATAAACTAAAGTTGAAACAAGAATGGATTTGAAAGAAATCAGAAATATTTTTTACAGGAATGCTTTAATCTCAATAGTTCAAGAATAAACTGGAAAATTATCAATCTTTCGCTCATTTTTCAACCAGTACTAATCTGTAATAAATTTTACACAATTTCCAGTATATTAAAAGATTTGGAAAAATTATGAATCGATGTACTTTTCGGATGCAATAATCATTTTACTCATGCACGGATCACATGGAAATTCAGCCATGCGTCTTCCCAATTTAGTCAATTCACCACGATGATTCAAAGCTCCAAGCGCATATAATTGTTCTAACGCAATTACCAGTGTTTCTTGTGGAGGTGGATCTAGATAGTCAAAATGAACCAAATCATGGATGCCCAAGCTTTTCAACATCAGCACAACATTACCCAAATTCGTTCTTTGAATCTAAAAACTACGGTATTATTTTCGCGATATTCTTATCTTATATTTTATATTCATGAATCGCTACTCAAATTCAGCAAATCTTGAATTAAAAAAGAAAAAATGTTTCAAACCTTTTAACTAAAAGCACTAAAATAACAGAAAAAGAATGCTTAATTACTT
The DNA here is from genome assembly GCA_029876185.1 of Mansonella ozzardi. Classification (NCBI taxonomy): domain Eukaryota; kingdom Metazoa; phylum Nematoda; class Chromadorea; order Rhabditida; family Onchocercidae; genus Mansonella; species Mansonella ozzardi. Next base: position 23,831 of record JARVGP010000556.1, on the reverse strand, counting down.
CTGGAATGGGCTGATCTTCTAATTCATTTTTGTAAGCCCATGCCGTATACAAACGGAAACACTTTCCAGGACCGGTTCGACCAGCTCTTCCAGCACGTTGATTAGCGGCAGCCTAAAATATCACATTCGTTAACGAATATTCATGGCAACCTTTTGAAACGATATGAATAATGAAGCAAAAATTTATAAAAGTACAAATTATAAACGTCAACATACATCTAAAATCATACATCTAGAATCGACAAACCTTTGAAATGGTGACAACATGCAAATGCTCAACACCACTTCTAGCGTCAAAAGAATTCTGTTTACTGAATCCAGGATCGATCACATAACAAATTCCATCAATAGTAACTGATGTCTCAGCTATATTCGTGGCCAAAACGACCTTAAATTTGAAGAATTTAGAGGATGCGAATTTATAAGACAAACTTTTATACAATTGGAAATGTTGATGAAAATAGCATACCTTCCGAGCACCGGGTGGAGTTGGTTCGAAAATTTTAGCTTGCAAATCGGATGGCAGATTCGCATAAATGGGCAAAATAATAAGCTCTTTAATTTTTTTTCCAAAATACTTTGTCCTCTCTAACAATGATTCCTAGAACAAATGTTTTTATGGATTTTGTTCAAATATCAGAGATTAAAAAATTAAAGGACTGAAACTTCAATACAAATGATCTTTAGCGCTGTTGTATCAAAGCGAAGAAGCGTGCAAGAGTCTAAACATCCAACACCAAACAGAAAGTAATCGAAAAAATCAAACTGATAGGACTAATATAGTGAATTATGAACATCAGAAGCTAGAATTTATCTTGAAACCGAATTTACCATCAGTGTCTCAATTTCGTCTTGTCCAGTTAAGAAAACAAGAATATCACCAGGAAGTGGTTGTGTTAAGTGAATCTGTAAAATCGAGACCATCGCTGCATCAAGATAATCAGCTTCAGGAGCTTTTGTATAATAAATGTCCACTGGGAAGCGTCTGCCTAAAATCCTACTGATTTAACATGGCACAAATTCTCCATACATATATGATGCTGAGAACAAACAAAACAAAGTCGATATTGATCGACTTTGTCGTGTCATTTCGATACTGAATGACTGTATCATCTGATCGAATTCATCACATTTATAAGCTTCCACAGTTTCAGGAAAATATAAAAAAGTTTGTCAACTGACCGGGTATCCTCAGTATCGGAGCATCATCAAAAAATGTAGAGAATTTCTCAACATCAAGAGTTGCCGAAGAAATTAGAAGTTTGAGATCTTTACGGAACCGCGCTATATCTTTTACTAAACCAAATAAAACATCTGTATGAAGTGTTCGTTCATGAGCTTCATCGATGATAATAACACTGGAAATCTTTGATTTTGGCGATAACGGTGATTAAAAGCACTCACAGAACTTTGTTTTCAATAAACTAGAATTTTTGACTCCGATAATTTTGAATACTGATAAACTGACTGAAATATTAAATGAAATGTTCAACAAACCTATAACTAGCTAGATCAGGTTCATTTAAAAATTCCCGTAACAGCATACCATCGGTCATGTACTTGATGACTGTTCTTTCAGATGTGCAATCTTCGAAACGTATTGAATAACCAACCTTAACAAAAAAGTACAATTGATCTGAAAAAACTATATAGTTGGAGATTTCACGAAAGAAAAAAGAGAACAGCTAAACTGACTCTTATATTCCATAAATACGAAAGACAATATTTATTGCTTGAAACAAGAAAAAGAAAAAAGAAAAAAAAAGGGATAGAAAACAAGAAATAATGGTCACAGAATGCACTTACCTCAATGCCTAACTTCACACCCATCTCCTCAGCAACTCGGGTAGCTACACTCATCGCTGCTACTCGGCGAGGTTGAGTACAGCCAACTTTCATTTTGTTCGTACAGAACCCCTTAATAAAACTATGATAAAACCTTGAAAAAACCATTGAACAGTTATTTTAACAATATAACATTTTTTCCTGAATCTTAAATATTCCTAGTTATCCGACCAAAGCAAAAGGAAAAACTTTGGTAATTTCAGAACATATCACAGTTTAGGTACAGCTAAACAATATTGAAACTCCATCATTTTCCATGTCCATATTGTAAATAAACTGAAGATATTTGGATTTATGAGTCGTTCAAACGCTCTGAAGAAAGCTAACAAACCGCTTCATACAGATACTGTGGAAGTTGAGTAGTCTTTCCAGAACCCGTTTCACCCTCGATGATAAGCACCTGATGATCGTGGACTGCTTGTATAAATTCTTCTCGGTATGTATAAACTGGTAGTGATTTCCGTGTCTCAGCTAGCGTAATTTTCTTTTTCTGGGTGACCGATAATGTCTTTTCCTGCAGAACATTTGGAAAACATGTTAAATAAATAACAGAAATACATTTTCATGAGATCTTGTTTCCAACATTAAATCAATACTGTGACTAAATCTCCGAATCGAAGAAATAGAAAAGTGATTTAAAAAAATATATAACAAACCTCAGCATCAGATGTTCCTGGCATTTGAAAGGCTTGGATGAAATCAATTTTTTCGTCGTCTAGTACCATTTCAAATTCGTCTCGCTTCTAAAATTGAAGCAATCAGAGAAATTTATCCTTTTAGTCTGCTTTTTACGTATGTTATACCAAATTACAACAGCATTTTGAAGTTAAAAATATGTGGAAACAAATGAAGAATTTCGAAACACAAGAAACCTTATCTTTAGCACCATACTTAGAGATGGCTGCAGCCAACCGATCATCTTCCCAACGTTTTCCATCACCTTTTGGTATTTCATCGGCATCTTCTAAACTATCTACTGGTACTGATTTCACTTTAGCATCTGGGAGATGATAACGTTTAATTTTGAGAAAATCTGCTGCATTTTCATGTTGCCGCGCATATTCTAGTATATTTTTTCGATATTTCATATCTGTTTTTTCTCGTTCCGTCAAGCTAAAAATAATTATATATTAGATTCAAACAAACTTACAAATTCGTTGTAAAATTTTTTTTTCAGCTACTGTTACAAATTTTTATTTTTGTGATACGTTTATCCTATTCAAGCATAGCGAAATTCTCCAGCTGAAGTAGAATGAATCTTCAAAAACAAAAACAAAATATACCGTTCGTTCGCAAAAAAGTGCTCATCATCCTCAACAACTTTTTCTAGTTCATCAATCTTGTCATCCTTCCTCTTCGACAAATACTGTTTCCGGCTTTCTTCACGTAGTTGCGAAACGATCTTAGTACGATCTTTCGTTTCCAGCTTTAACCTAAACAATTTTTCTTTCAAAAACTAAAAACCTTTTTCAAAGACTTTAAAATTTAATTTTTTAAACAAATAACCTTTTCGCAGCCTCCTCTTCAGCCTTTTTCCCAGACTTTGTGACTATGTTTCGAGTTTTTTCTTTATCTCTTTGTCTTATTCTCGCAGCCAATTCATCACGCTCTCGCAAATCTTGCTCCTCCTCAGCGTTTATTCGATCCATCTCATCGCTTGCGCTTTCTTTCGTCGAAAGTTTGTTTTTGGCTTTCTTACCCTGCAATATCGGTAATCAGTTACGATATTTGTCAGAAAAAAGAAATTCGAAAAATTTATTAGTATAAAATTAAAGTTATAAACTTCTCTGTAAAATAAAGAAATTTTCAGCTGGAAAAAAAGCCAAAAATGTAAAGGAGTGTATCCTGCATGGTGATATGGATTCACAACGAAAACTATGCATATGACAAGGAAAGCGTATAATAATAACTACCTATTTCAGTGTAGCTACGAACGACTCATTAAATTAAACTATTCTTACCTCTTTATATTTTCTAGATGGAACATTTTCTTCATCATCCGATTCTATTGTCTTTAAATTTCGATTGAGACGCATGATTTCTTTTGCACGCAGTTCAGCAGGTGATGGTTGTATTACCTTCTCCTTTTTGATAGCTGAAACAATGGCAAAATTTTTTTCCTTCTATTTAGCTATTATTAATTTTACCATTATCCAATCGGTACTTAGGTTAGAGATGGAGTCTAAGAAATTTTTACGCCATTTTTATTATTAAATACTACTTTGAGAGCTTGAAGTTGAAAGAATTGTAAAGTTTTTTTAATGTCGTATTCATCACATCGGGATTGCATTATTTTTTCAGCCTTTCTTATTCTTGACGCAACTGTTTTTCCTTTTTTGATTCTTTGAATTTAATTTTTTGCCTTTATTTTTACTTTCAGTTTTTTTTCCATAGCTTTTTTGTTTGTTCAGCATTTTTCTGTTCTAGTAGGTTTCTATTATTCTAGTTTTGCCTCTACCATCCATTCTGTTTTGCTTCTTAGTTCGTGATTATCAGGTTGGAAAACTAGTACAAAAAAAAAAGTGCAATTATTTGGTCTTTTAAGCTTTGTTTTTTGACATGTCTTATTTGCTTTTTTATAATCATGCTTTTTGTTCTTTAACTTGCGTTAGAATTTTTATATTTTATAAGTCTGTATTTTTATTGTGTTTTTCGACTAAGTTTTCAATTTATTCTTGCATGTTACATTATCTAAAGTTCATGTTAAGGTATTTATTAGTAGCAAAATATTGTACCATTATTTCTGTCATTTCTACTCAAATTATTCACCCCTATCTCTTCATTAATTAACAAAATATCCTTGGGTAATTCTTAGATTAATAGACAATGAATCTTTATTTAAGTGGAAAACCCTAAACTGTCAAAATACAACGGAGAAATGGACATGCAAGCACATAAGCAAGTGTGATTATAGTGTGTAAATTGTCCAATAAAAAAGGTTTTAAAGCAAACTAACCGGCATGTGGTAATCGCGCAAGCAATTCACTAACGAATTTCCTCACAGCAGGCGTATCATCCATTGTATCCGTGCTTCGTAATCGTCCTAACAAATCATCAGTATCTGTTGATTTCCGTGCCATTGCTAAGATGTACTGGACGGAAGTAAAATCACTGCAACCTACCAATGCGTACAATTCATCATTTACCCATTGCTCCAATAAAGCTGCCATGTGTTCCACTTACACTAATAATAGCTCGGATCACTCAGATGTTCTAGGACAATAAGTCCTGAAAAACGATAATAATAGCATATCAATAAACTTGCTATGAATGAAATACGACAAGCAACATTTAAAACTTACAGCATTAGCAAGTAATTGTACTAAGAGTTCACATTAAATTTGTTAAAATTTTATAAAAATTTCATCAAAACTTTGTAAAGTATCCAAAGAAACAAATTTGTTACAATTAAGCTAATTAATTCATTATAATTAATTAAATCCAACCAACGGCAAACAATTAATCCATCGCATAGAATAAGGACAATAGAAATTAGTTTTTAGTTCGACCGGGTCACCAAACATCGCTGTATCACAAATATAAACCATCAACAGCAATGAAATTTTTTTGTCTCTTCATAGCTAAAAATGAAAAAAATTAATTTATTTTCGAATTAGAAACAATTTGCCTTTGTTAATCAAAAATAAATATATAATAAATGAATATATATAAATTATAACTTTAAGACATTTAAAAATAAACATATGTATATAAATACATATATGAAATAACAATTCGTCCAAGTATCAAACAAAGTAATTCCTTTAAGCATTGTAAATTGTATTGTGATAAATAAAAACTTTGATATTTCCAGTGATATGAGAAAATTCGTTGAAAATATAAATAGTTACTGAAAATCTATGGAATCATTACGTAGTGATAGTTTAAACTAAGCAAATTCCATTTCCCATAATATCTGCGCTAAATATCTCACAAATATTACTTGTTATACTTGGACTATTTCTTTCAATTTTTCGATGAGTTATATTTCCGCATATTTGATGGAATATTTAGTACTATGAAATAGCTAAATATTTTTTTATCGTCATATTTAAAAAAACTACTCTCAAGCTGTGTAAGATTTACATGCTGTTTTAAAACACAATTCGAAGTTTTTCAATTCAAAAAGATCATTCAACTTGTTTCATTTTATTTTGAAGAAAATGAAAAATATTGCAATATTCCTTGTATTCTAATTATCCTTTACTCTTGCTTTGAAATTCTGGAAAAAATAGTATGCTATTTTGCCATTTATACCTAGCAGCAAAGTCTCATGTAACTAATTATATTGGAATGTGTAGCAAAGAGATCAGCAATTTCACCATATGTCCATAAATTTCCAACTCAATGCCAATGCTTCTTAGAAATTTTGAAATATTTTTATTAGCACAATAAAAGCAAAGTAGATGGAAAGATCTTAAACACTTAAAAATTATGCCCTTTATTGCTTATAATGAACAAATAAAAAAAAAGAGTAATTGCGCTAATTTCGAAGATTCCTAGGTAAAACCAATAAAATTGTCGCTTCCAAAACTTATGAGCACTATTTATAAGTTTATAGAGAAGGAATATAAAAGAAATATTATAGATTAACGGATCATACTCGCAAAAATTTACATGATGATGTAGAATCAATCGTACACTAACCATAGGAAATATCTAGAATCAAAACAACGAGGCTGAATCATTATGGAATAAATTGAAGTGAATGATCGGAAGAATCTGGAAAATACATTGAAAACAAAAATAATCCTAAGTATGCAGTAGGTATGATATAGTTTCCAAAAATTAAATCTGAACAACTTGATCATGCAAAAATTCCAAATATTTGATGATTATAATTTAACCAGTTCAAACTACTACATTCAAGCAACAGTGGCTTAATGAATAGCAAAACGGAGTCATACTGCGATAAGTAATCATCAAATATTCGTTCTTCGAGGATACAGAAGCATATACGGATTAGATAGTAACATCCAATGATATCATTATTAACCCTTCTGTCTTCTGATATAAAAATCATTTTAAGATGCCTCCACCAGCAACGTATGGAAAAAGGAGAATGATGATACGCACATATCCTTCGTATCATTTATTAATATTAGAAGTTTAAAGTTAACGAGATATGTAATATAATCAGTGGAAAGGATCATTCTTCAAGAATTTCACTTCTAAAGAATCATTCTTTAGCATATCTACCTATCTGTTATATACCTATATATAACAAAAAAATATTGCTAAATATATAAAAACAAAAAAAAAAAGAAAGAAAGAAATTACAAATACAACAATCCCAACTACATGAAAAACAATGAATAAAAAAATTATGACCCTAAAATTTTGAATTGAAGAAAACTAATTATAGACTTTCAATGGATTTGAAATCCACATGAGTTTTGAACCTTTTACAATGAAACGTTTTCAAAACCATCAGTAATACTATCGATATGTTGAATTTTGTCATGCCACTTTGCCAAGTCGTGTATACCGTCCTCTACAGACGTCGGTTTTACGGCTTCAGGTAAATCACTATCTGTTGGGAACGAAAAGTCGGTTAATTCATTACTTGGTTTTGATGATATTCCATTATTAATCTGATCTTGTCGAAATAGAACCGAAACACTATTGTCAGAATTTGCTAAACCATGTGAGATGGAATGTCGCGAATCCTGATATATGGCTTCATCAGTATTATGAAAAATTAGAGGGTTCGGAGTTGAGGTTGAAACTGATTCTTCATTGATTGAATCTAGTTCGATATCACCTGCATTTTCATCACTGTTTTCCTTAAACAATTATTCTTTTAACTTATCACTTCGACAGCTATACATGTGTTTAATAAATATGATACTAACAAAATTTTCTAGATATTTCACTAATCTGTCGGAAATCAAAGACTTTCATTTGATACGCCATACAATAAATTTTTTGAATGTATTCAAATAAAATGCTGATCATTTTCAAGAAATGTTTACTAGGACAGATATTAATGGAATAATATCACTCACTGATCCTCGCTTATGATACCCAAATTGGCGCCTTAACTTGCGATGCTCTACTTTCATTGCAATTCGCTTCTTGAAATTCTCAACACCTATAATTTGTGATGATTGTATCATATAACTTTAACTAAAATTAGCATGAGATAGGAAAAATCGCAATACCTATTTTTATGCAAAATAAAACTTAATTCATAATATGCATGTGAAAGTCGGGAGATACGAGAAAACAATCTTGAAAGAACAACAAGGTTCACAGCAACGATATAAAGACAAGCTTTATCTGCAGTCTTATGCGATATGTATCTAAGATAATAGAACTTAGAAAAAATCCTAATGATCGAAGATAAAAGACAATCGACAGAGAAAAAAACAATATTCAAGATAAACAAAAGAAAAAAAAAAGCAATGTCAAGTAAATATTCGTCCAGTAAATATCAGCTGCAAGATGGCAGAAACTAATGAAATAACTTGGAAATGAATAAAACATAACTGGAAAAATAACTTACTATTCGTAAAATTAAATTTCATATTATTTTCTGCAACAGGTGAAATATCCTCCGGCATTTTCTTTAACTGCAAAGAAGCATTTGTTACCACTTCATTTCCTTTACCATCATCCAATTTTCCAGGATGTACCCAATTGGCTGTCAACAATTCTTCATTTTTATGAAAACTACTTCCAAGCAAGGAATCGATAATACTATTTGTTACCTGCAATAAAATATATGATCCAGTATGTTAAAAAATAAGTGAATGGATAGAGTTACATAATAATTTGGCTAGAGCTAGCATAAACTCCAGAGAAATAATAAAACATACCAGAATAACATCAGCATAAAATTCATACAAAGCTCTCTGATGCACAGCGTCAACAGCCTGAACAGCTAATTCTGGTGTACCATTGAATAATGCGAAATATATACCATTTAAAGATTCTAACAAATACTGTGACGAGACTCGCAACCTTGGTTTTCTACGAAACACTTTTTCAGATCTTGACATTCGTTAGTGCAACCCTTTATATATTGAAAGTTTCCAAACTCAAAAGTTAGATTTCCAAATACCGAATATATAACAGGAGAGTGTAAAAATCACAGGCCATGCATGAGGAAGACTGGATGAGCTATTACAAATGTTAAAGAACCCAAAAGTAAAATAAAGAAAAAAATAGGAAAAACAAAACAGCATCAACATACTTTGAAAAATCATCAAATTCATTAGAACGAAAACTGCTGCCAAAAACTTGCGACGCTAATGTAGTTTTGGGAAAAAAAAAACCGCTTTGACAAAGAGCTATAGTGCTCAAACATATACCTTGACATATTATATCGCGCGATAACCTACAGAGACATCCGTTCACCTAAAAAAAAAAACCGAAATGATTATAAGCTGATTGAAAAAGATTGCTAACTTTTAGAATAAAGTCATATGTTTCAATCAAGAAACTACTGTTCACATTTAAATTAAATATCAAGCCATGATTAATAAAAACATACGGACTTTAACAGGCGAGTCAATACTGTTTGCCTGTTTTGTGGAATAATCTTATCTACTGATTTGTAAGGACCAATTCGTACAGTTTTCTGCAAATTAAATAAATTAAAGAAAATAACATAGAAATAAGTTTTTAAAAATTCGAAACATATTATATATAGAGATAAATGGACAGACAAATAGGCAGATGAATAGATTAAACAAGATCTGCTTAGTTGTTCAGTAAAATGCACATTTCAACTATTACTTGTACAAATGCGGATGTTCCAGGTTTCAACGCAATATCTGAGGTAAAATTGAGCTTCTTTGGATCATGATATACGCTCGGGAAATGTACGGATGGTATTCGAATCTTAAAAAGATTCAAGATGAATTAAAAAATCACTATTTGGACATCAAAGAGTAGATATTATGACAAAAATTAAAAGTTAAACTTATGCGGAGCCATCTCGAATTATCTGGAAAAAATTAAGCTTATGCCAAAAAAAATTTTTGGCGTTAAAATGCCGTTTTTAAGATTCATCGTCACTGCAATACCTATCAAACTACTCCTCATTCGTGTAAAGCTTTAACAACGGAAAAAAAAAAAAAGCTTAATAAGCTTCCATATTATAGCAACGATGCATTTCATCAAATAACATGGAAATATCAACCTTCGCTACTGCTGATCCATATGGCAAAACCTATCAAGGGATTGACGCCGATTCAATACAAACCAAATGTAATAGTTAAATTTAATCTGAACTCGACTGTAGTTAAACTGAACCAATCATTTTAGCCAGATAAAACAGTTAAATTAGAGTTGCATATAATACGCACACTCTCAAACATTGGTTTAATTAAGCCTATTCTATTCCTAAGAAATTCTAATATCTGAAAAACTGTAGATGCTAGGTGTCAATCGCATCAAGAAGAAAACTAAAGATTTATTATCTCTTGATACTAGAATAAAGCCATATTAAAATGTTCAACAAATCAAAATATGAAATAAGAAATGAATTTAACTTAACAAAGTACAAAAATATTTATGGAAACCTTACTTCTTCTACCTTCTTCATTACTGATCCGGATAAAACACCATCAGCAAGTATTTCTTCATTGTACATAGCAAGAAAGAACGTTTCAAACATGGAAACTGATTTTCTCTGACGTTTAGCTAGTGCCAAAAGATAGATAAGAATTAATGATGGAATGCATTGTAATACGAAATAACGTAATATACCTAAAATTGATTACATAAGGAAGTCCCGAATATTATCCTTTCTTCATGAATCATCTCACTATCTATTAAAAATTAAATATATTATAAATGAAAAACGATGGAAGCAGAATGCATGTTTTTAATTTAGTGAATTAACTGAAGTAGGTTGATCTCAATATGATCTCAGAAAATATAAACTCTTTAATTTCTTCAGATTTCATCCCGAAATTCAATCGCATGATAAACATTAACGTACGTTAAAAAATAACTGATACTTGAGTATTTGCAAAAATTAAATTCTCATTATTCGCTCAGAATTTCAACACAATAACCATAAATATTTTAAGCGTCCTGACAAGTGTCTTATAACATACTTATACTTAAAATAAAGTAGTATCCAAACTGTGCCATTTTTCATAAAGAAATACCCAAAGTCTAATTCGATGTGATCCAAACCATATTCATTAGTTTGAAGTCAAAGAGAAAAATAACCTCCACGATAATAACATGCAAGAAGTTGTGCTATGACCGGTTGTACTAGGTCAATATCAGTGTAGTTACATTTGAGATAGCTGATTAAATAATGAGTTTTGCAGTTTTCCTGAGTTAATTGCGTTCGTTCGTATTCCACATCTTTCAATGTTTGCTTCTCTGTATCACTTTTCCATCGTCCGTTCAGATCAGTGAGCCAATCTTGCAATTGGTCACTATTCATTGAAACTGAAAAATTATTCGGATCGAATGATTCATCCACTTTTAGTACTAATAAATGGAAGATAACTAATGATCGAACATTCTAGTGATAACTGCAATACAAAGAAGTAAAGGTGAGAAAATTTCAAACTTACCATTTTATAATAACGATAAAATTTAAAATATTTATGGAACATTAACTTGCATAGGAAATATATAATACAATTGTTTAGATTTGTAAAATAATTGAAAATGTAAAAAAAAAAAAAAAAAAAAACTATCAAATTTACTTAAATTAACTGAATTGATTGTGAGGGAATGTTTCTACATTGAATATATCGTTAGTTTACTCTTTTTTTTTAGTTTACTTTACTCCTTGTGTCTGAACAGAACCACCTGACGACAAAGTCACCATTTACTAGAGCAATTCTCCCAGTTACTTAATGTATGCCTCTATACTGTTTTTCTTCTACAAAACAAAGCTCAATAAAGCTTTAATGTGACCAAAGGTCAAAGCTATACCAGGTCAAGGTTAAATTCTAAACATCAATTTCAAAATCACGAGTGACTTCTTTCTACTCCCATCAAATTAAATTCAAGACATGTTATTATTAATGCGGCCATGATGTGAAGCATGGAAATCTCATACAGAAGAATAATTTAAAAATCCAATGCATATCAAATGATGATAACGTTAAAGGAAATTCGAATACTCGTAAATTGAAATTGTGTTATCAATAAATTAGGATCGGTATATCAGTAAATTATAATCGAGATACCACTAAATTGGAACTCAAATATACAATTATGGTGCAATTAAACAAAATCTCATAAATATTGCGGATTGAGTAATAGTGTTATTTTTTAAAAAAAAGTGAATGATTTGAACATTTCTTGACAAAATATGTGTTAAATGATTTTTCATTTCTTATTAATTTTTTATATTTTGCTGAATTTTTCTTTTTCATAAAATTTAGGTTAACGTTTTAACGATTTAATAGAACAAACAAAACTATCCATTTTGACATTTGAAATAAAATTTAATCGAAAAAAAAATAGATAGAAAGCTTAGATGCATAAATAGAAATGTGTATATTTGTTACAAAAAGGAAATTATTCGTGTAAAAAACTTTGCGAGGAATAATTCAGAAATAGTTAGTTAACATTTGGCGTACGTAGGTGTATGAAATGTTATCATTTTTATATGACCAGATAGATCATTGGGATTTTTTTTGAAATGCAGTTATTTCAGCATATATATTTGACTTGCTTTGTTTTGTCTATTATTTTTTCATTTATAGCGAAATCACTTTGCTCTTTTTAATTTATTTATTTAAAAATAATTATTTACTGAAAAAGAGGAAGCAATAAAAGCAAGAATATAATCAAAAGAAGTATCAACTTTACACTGACTTAATGTAATAATTTACACTGACAGAAATGACTGATTTAATTGTAATAGAATTATTAGCAATGGCTTGCATGGTCGATAATAGCGAGAGCGGTGGTTCTCTATTTCTGATGTAATTAAAAACACAATCCTAGAAGCTAGGAATGCAGTATTGGCATATACGCAATTTAAAACAATAGTATTAGACCGAGTATTATCCAACTGATGGAAAAGATACACTGAAATAATACACTAATGAAAAACAGATTGTAATTGTTCCATTGAACACATTGTCTACTTTTTAATTAATGATATTGCTCTATGTTCAACTAATATATTAAATGTTTTAATTAAAATTTATTTGAAAATTTTGAAAATTCACAATCTATGAACTTGTGGTTGAAGCAGCCAATATAAATGTTGAATCACTAATATTAATATAATAATTTATACTGATTGAAGTATAGGATTTGACTTTCACATGCAAACAATATTTAGGCATAAACTTCTAATTACAAAAAATTTTAAGCGATATCAGATTGTAAGAGTCATTAATTGTCAATCAGAAAATAATAACTGCCATATATTTCTCATTTTGATTGCTTTATTGAAACAATTCATGAAATACTGCATCCTCAATGTGGATCTTTATTGCCGGAAACAGATTTATAAGATAGATAAGATCAATACCGAACCCGCAATATGAATCATTACAATCATCATTATTATTGCTTACTGCTGGACGCCTTGCTAATTTTAAATTAACAGGAAAATGTTCGTATTAGATAGACGTACGAAACATTAATTAATGCGGCATAAGTAAACTATCAAACACTTTAAGAAGCCAAATTTCGAAAATTTTCAACAATCATACTAGTTGTTGAAATGTAATCATTTATTATTAATTAATCTGGAAATCCTTTAAATAATCCATTTCAGTAAACGAAGCAGTTATAACTTCAAATCATTGATAATTCATAACATTAATAACGTAGTTGTAACTTCAAATCATTAATAATTTTGCAATTCGATTATATCAAACTTATTGTCACTGTTTACTATTTCTATCAGTTCATTGCTGACATAGTTGACCACTTCATATTTACATTCTGTTTAATGTAATATTGCTGATACCAAAATCAATAAATTATTCAGTTAAATTAAAAGTATATAAAATTGCCAATAAAAAATTTTTTCCGTTAAAAAAAAATGATGTCAAATTGATTATTAATTATTAAAACGTCCAATACTTTTATTTTTTCTCTTTTCTTCGTTTCAATTTACTTAATGTAAAATTAGACGCTTGTTATTCTGTTCTTTGTACCTTGTGTGTAAAAAAAAATCAGAATATTAATTGTATTAATTGAATCACAATTAATTTTAAAATTTTCTTATCACAGTGATAACAAACATTCCTCTTTTTATCTTCCTTCCTTTTCGCTTCCCCCCTTTTCTTTCTCTTTTTTTTTCAAAAAACTTATTTTGATGAATGAAAATTAGTAAGCTTTTGCTAATGCTTGAGAATTAATCGAGAAAACTTTGATGAAATCAATTGAATTTGATTCCACTTTGTTAGTTTTTTTTTTTTTTTTATTTATTTTGATTAACTAATTCGAAAACAATAAATTTAAGTTCAAAATTCATCTTTAACTTAGTTATATTTTATCAATCACGCAAAAAATGGAATGCTTCATTAAAATAATTCAATTACCAAACTTCTGATACGGCAATAACGTGAAAAACTATATCATGTGTTCTTTCGAGCCGCACATATTCTTTCAGAAATGAGGCGCAAATTTTGGATACGGAAAGGACAAATGGAAATGAAATTTAAAATCCTCCGATATTAGTCGTTTCATTTTTGCCGATATCAATTTCATCCATGTTATCCTATCCTTTGTTGTTAAGGATCTATTGGTGATTCTTAAAAGCTTAGACTATTTGCTGAATCAACTGATAACTATAAGCGAAAACTGTATTACCACATTTTTTTTGGGAGATAACTCTCTGCAATGATTTGTTCCACTTTAAATTCTTCGTTGACCGATATTTCCATGATGTATGATTTTGGACAAAGGATTTATCAAATTATTTGTTTCGCAAGCATTTTAATTTGAAACAATTGATATTAGAAAACTGTTTTGTGACTTGGAAATTTTCCGATAGTTGCTTAGCTGTTATACTTCATTGCAAAAGCTTATTTCATGAAGCTTTAAACTTTTAAATCTAGTCATAAATTAATTGCAATAAACTATAAACAAATAGACGAATCAGAAGTGCTATGAAGCAGCAATCTTAAGCATTTTTCAACATTCTCTCTTTCTGTTTCAACTTTCTTACTTTCTTGTTTAAAGAAAAATTGATTTTTTTTCTGTTTTGCAGTTTGTCCATATCTCTATATATTTGTGAAAATAATAAAAACAAAAAAGAGACGGAAAGTTATGAATTAGACATTCTGTCCATTCACTACTTTTTCATTTCTTTCATTTCTAATATTTAAGTTAAAATTAAAGCATGAAATCAGAAAAAGAAGGAAAATTTTAATCTTTCTTGTCTTTTGTCTTACTTTTTTTCTTTTCCTCGTTTCTTTTTTCCAATTGAATTATTTTTTTTTTTGGCCAATTAAATTAATCTTATTTTTGTTCTTTCAAATTATACTTGCCTTCTTTTGTCAATAAATTATCAAGTTAATGAAAAAAAGTTCTTAGAAAAAATTTTCGGTAAACTTGTATGATACCTGGCACTTTTGATTAATTGAATTTATCAGTTTATTCGACTAATAATAACCATTTAGAGAGCTCAGCACAGGCTATCCATTCCCTTATTTGATTTTTTTTTGTAGTGAATCAGATCGGATTGACTTCTTTACATGAGATATCGCAAGAAAACTTTTTCAACTTCCAATACATGATCTTGTCAGATTCTTCAATTAAGTTAACATGGTTTAATCGATATGGATAGCTAGATAATATTCCTTTTTATCGATTAAAAAACTACTGATAAATTTCAAAATTTTTATGAACTCTTTCTGTTCTGTGTATTTTAAGCAAATTTGAGCTTATGTTTCAAAAATTTATGGCTTTATTTCATGTGATACAAAATCTTAAGTCTAGAACTTATGCAGTATCAAAATTTTAAATATTATAATATTAAAACTTAAGGTACTTTTAATTTCACATTTTTTTTTCATTCCATCTGTTTATTATCTGTTTGTTATTCCATCTGTTTATCATCATCCGTTTGTTATCATTTATTATCACTTAGTGCTTAATAAGTTTTGCAAAGATTTTGCAAGCAGTTGCAATTTTAATGAATTTGAAAAGCTAGGAGATAAATATTGTTGATTGATATGATGAGGACATAACAAATGATTTTCAGTTACACTAGCAGTCTAGTTAGCTAACCAGGCAATTGGCTTCTTTTTAAATTGCTAATATTTAATCATCAAGTTAGATTTATTATACTATACAGATGAGCCATCTATCTCCAGGCCTAAAATAATCAAAGTAATTGTAATTGAGTAGTTGTTCAAAGTAACAAAAAAGTGCTCGTTTTTTAATAGAGAAAAATTTATTTATACTTTTTTATAATTTAAAAATTATGGCATAAAATACTTGGTGTGATGAATAAGTGAAATGACAGGGATCAGTTGTAGTTAGTAAAGATTTTTGAACGTAGTTGAAATGGTAAATAGAGATTAATTTATTTCGATGAAAAATGATAGTAAAATGTATTTGGAAAAATTGATGAAATTATGTTGCGCTGTGTTGCTAAAAATTAATGAAAGATTTTAAATGTACTTTGCTGCAGATGACATTCGATTCATTACAAACTTATGTAAGCGAGTCTTACAAACAATTAACACCATTGATGAAAGCTGTTGCAATTGCTGCAATTGTCATTGCATTTTATATTCCATACAAATATTTGATTAGACGAAAGCGCAAAACACCAATTAAAAATGATTACAAGCAAGGTTAGTACTTTTTCTCGAATTAATTAACATTGACAGTTTTTCTCCTGCCCGTTCAACTTTTTTAATATGTAAATAACCATAATTAAAATCATAAAAAATGTTTGTTAAATTAATTAACCCTGAGAAAGGTCATTTAATTAAACATCAGAATAGAATAAAAAAAAATTAGGCAATTAGAAAACTGCTAATCTAGAAGTTTGAACATTTTAAAATGAAATACTGAATGCTTAACTTAAGCTTATAGCATTACTGTGTTTCATAATCACCAATCTTACTTATGTGTTAAATTACCCATGCTTCAGGTAACTATCTATCTATTTTAGGCCTAGTTTATTTGTATCAGTTCCCACGGATGAAATACATACCAAATGTTTCACCATTTTGCCTGAAATTGGAAACTTGGCTACGTATGGCTGATATACAATATGAAGTTAGAATTTGAAAGAAAAAATCAAACTCTTGTTAAATTTCATTTTGATTTAACAAAAAATAGCTCTGACTAAAAATTTAACTTGTGCCATGTGCCGTTAAAATTTTAACTTGCACCAGATATTTCAAAGATTGTCATAAAATTTTGCTATTCCTTTTTTTGAAATTCTTTTAAATTGCTGCTTTTCTTTTTATTTTGATGCAATGGCAAATGATAAGGACAGTATTTAATTAATAGAAGTAATTTTTTTCCCAAGCATAGAATGTATGTTCTTGGGATGTACGTTCTCTGGAAGGAACATTACCATTTTTGGAATACAACGGCAAAGAATATCCGGATTCAGGACTTGGAATACGGTAAACATGATTCGAACTTTCTTCAAACTTCATTTATATTTTATGCTAAAATTTGAAAAATTCATCGTTTCATTGCTTTCCTTTTCCTTTTTTTCATCTGTACTTCTCCCTAAAATACAATGCATAATTTAATTCATCAAATAGATGAATTCTTATTTTATTAAAAGAAAAAGAAAATTTAAGCCAATTAAATTTCACGAATGATTGAATTTATAGTGATATGGCAGTAATTTTTGCCAAAGAATCAATGGAAAATCATTTAAATAATGAGCAAAAAGCAATTGCTCGAGCTTTTGAAGCATTGGCTGAGAATTCATTGGTGACGGCTATTAACTATTTTCGATTGCTGGAGCATCTCAACGACATCTTCCAATGTTTACCATATCAAGCATTTGGCATGCTGACACCAGTTTTGAAAATTCTGCGTAAAGAGCTCCTCTTTTCAAAAGTATTCTTTTCATAAGTGTAAGAAGCAGAATCAGATAGATAAATCTTTTTTTGCTTAAAATAATACCAATCATTTGTAACTGATCAAATGAAATTTGGAATGAACAATGAAGCTCCTAAAAATGTCAATAAAATACAGAATAGCGGTATAATTTGTATATTTTGAATTTTTAAAACGAAAGCAAATTAGCCATTATTTTTACTCTAATTTTTCAAAATTAATTGACACTTAAACAGTTTTGTTAAGTAAAATGTTTTTACTTGAAGATTGAAGATCATTTCGCAAGACAAAACTTACAGATAAAACAAAGAGCTAAAATAATTGCTAATGCAAAGCATAAACGTGAGGAAATTATTAATATTGCGAATGATGATTTGAAAGCAATTTCATCCTATCTTGGCGATAAACAATATTTCACTGGTTTTAATCCAACAAAAGTAAGCGAAATTTACTCAGATTTACTTTTATAATTGCTATATTATTTATGATAATAAATTAGTATGGAAAATTGAATTTTTGCTTTTTCTGGTTGATGCAACATTATTCGGAGTATTGGCGCAAATTGTTTATGCTCCATTTGATTTGCCGCAAAAAACCATAATTGAAACGGAACTAACAAATTTGAAAGAATATTGCGATCGGATCAAAGGTTTTTTTCCCAGAAATTTTTTATTTAAATTTTATTTATAATTACCGAATTTAAAGAAAGCACATGACACTTAACGATATTTAGAGTGGGCAATTTTCAATTATGAAATAACAACATTTTACCGTTATTAGTTTTGATCAAAATAAGCGGTTATCAAATTAATTAAATTTATAACAAAAGAATTAATAGAAGCACTGAATAAAATGCTGCATTTACATTTGAGAAAAAAATGTGAACGTAATATTAAATTGTACTGATGTATTGAATTTTAGAGCGTTATTGGCCAGATTGGGATAAATGCATAACGGAATTTTCTGAAGATTCCAACTGGAAATGTAATATTTCTGCTCCAGAAAATGCTCCAGAAAATGCACCAGCAAATGTCGAGCTAAGCTAGTTCTGGTTTGCATAAATTTGCATCATTATGATCTGTATAAATTTACATCAATCTGATTTGTATAATTTTACATCAGTCTGATTTGTATAAATTTACATCAAATTTAATTTTTCACAATTAAATTTTTGTTTTTTTTTTGTAGCAAATTTGTGATAATTTCGTTACAATAAAAAGCAAAGAATTTTTTTTAAATACGTAGACATGCATTGTACAATATATCACTATATTAGTTGATCAGTACTTTACTAGATTGATTAATATTTTAATTTGTTGATTCTAATTAATACTTTCATTTATTAATGAATAACTTTTACGAATTTATTTCTATCATTTTCTTTTTTTTTGCAGTTGCTATTATTAATTGAGAAAAAGCAAACAAACAACATATTTGTAGTAGAAAGGCATAATGATTGCTTCCATTCTGATAAATCTATTTCATTGATCGATCATATCAATCATGTCATTGATTGATCAGTGATTATGTTTTATTGATCAAATTGGTTCATTTCTGCTAATCATTGATTGCCATGATTTTTTGTTTTTTCACAAACTTTTTTGTCATTTCATATTTTTGTAGTTACTAGCATTCTTTTATTTTTCGAAAATTTTAGAAAAAATAAAGAACTGTAATAATTGATTATTAAATGCATTTTAAATATCGATCGGGAAATCTTCCGCTAAAAAAAAATGCAATTCATTCGAACATAACATAAATAAAACTTTCTAAAATTTAATATGACAAACAAAATCTGTACGAAACAAAATGAATGAACAATTTAGCTTATTATCAAAGTTATCACAACCATGTTTATTATTCCGTATAGTTTAGTTGTAAAGAAATAACCTTAATAGAAATTTCTTAAATTTTAAAGCAACTTTATTTTTGCTGTTAGCTGAAAGCTTCCGAGTAATAAATGATTATGCCTACCAATATTGACCATAATAAATGGCCATTTTTAATTGGTTGAGAAATTTTATTGATAGAAACAAATTTGTTCGATGAATGTAAACAATGAAGACGGTAACAGTTCTTTTTTAAACTGATTGCGACTGCAAATTCATTTATGTAATTATACTTTAAATTGGCAATAAGCAATTCCCTGCACTGGCTTATTTAGATACAGAAAACTTGAAAGACCCCCCAAGTCCTAAGTGACCGGGAGCAGCCTTGCGCCAACCGGGAGTCGAACCCGGGTCTGCACCTTGGGAGGGTGCAATGATACCGCTACACCATTGGCGCCCAGTAACCCTTGATTTTCTACCTTCAATTTCATGGTCTTTTTAATTGAATTTGATGTGATTATTGAATATCTTATCCGGAATCTCAAAATTGCAAGTAAGAAATTGAGGAATATTGAGATATCGGTCTCTTATCCGGAATCTCAAAGCACAAAAGCACGCATTAACTTATTTGATGTTTCCTGAAACTGTTGAGATTATTAAAAGTATTCAACAGGCATAACCAGCTGACGGTTGAAACCTTTTGTATGGAAAGAATTAACATTATATTCTGGAAACACTTTGACACCTATAGGCTTATTTATAGATGAAAAATGGTCAAGTTTGATACTAACAATCTTCCGGTAGTGCTCATCTCTTCCGGATAACATGTCTTCGAAGATCTCTTTCCTCTTTTGCTGTCTTTCAAGAAGCTTCACAAGGATAGCTTTCAAACGATTGAATTTGCCTAAAACTTAGAAAAAAGATACACATTATTTCACTAGTGTAATTGATTTCGTTTCACAGTTTGAAATCTTTTGTTTTCTTCATTTTAATTTTCTGAAAATTTGAAATTTTGAATGTTGAAAAATTTTAAATTAATTATGGTTTTGATTTGATTAGCAATTTGTTGAAAGTTTAGCTAGAAAAGTTTCCTTTTCTGACATGCACATATTCTGAATATACTTTTCGAATTGTCAAAAATTATATCAAAAATCTATGCCGGACATTCGTGACAAGTTATTGACAAAAATTATTTTTAATGTATTGAAATGTTAAATTGTTCATAATTCTTCCTATTCATAATTACATGAATTTTTCCTTTACATTCTAATAATGGGAAAAAATTCAAAAATCTTTTGTTTATAATTTCTTCTATCATTTAAACATTAGGCAACGTTGAAGAATAGCAATATCGATTGTTTCATATGAAACAGTTTGACAATTATTGCAAATGAGAATTTGAAATAATAAATATCAATACTCAAACAAGTATTTGTTCATTTTATTTTGTAAAATTTATCTGAACCGGTTCATTCAATTTTCTTGGTTTATCGGAGTGTCACCAATATTTAAGCATACCATGAATAAGATTGTAAAAAAAATGAAGTGTGTACATTGTCCTTAAAAAAATGTTTTACAACTTTTAAGAAAATGAAGAGTTAAAGAATTCGAAATTAACCTTGCATTTTTGATGAAGATATTGTAAATACTGTAAAGAATTAGTGATTACCCTTGTCATATTAAGAAAGGAAGATTTCAGAAAGAATTTTATCAGTCGCATGAAAAATTTTTTATCGTAGGAAAAAAACAAAATAAAGAATCTCAAATAACTCAGATGAAAGTTTTTCACTGAAATTTCTTTTTTAACTTTCATTGCTATTTGCGACTGAAAGTGCAAATATTTCAGGTTTCTGAGAAGTGGTGCAGGACAGGTATTTTTGTATTTCATTGCTTAAGTCTATTCAATTAATGAACTAAAAAATAAATTGCTGAATTGGATGCACTTTATTAATTAATGTTCTTGAGCAGAATACATTAGTTCCATTTTAGCAATTCAGTATGTGAATTAATTGCTGCAATATTTAGAAGAGTGCGAGTGCAGAGAAGGATGATAAGAAAGGAAAAGCAGAGCAGATGAAAATACCAGAAAAAAAGCAAAAAAAAGCACTTTTTAATATTCACAGAAAAAGTCAGGACGAATACTCAAGTTCATCAACAAGGTTAGTGCTGAATAAAATTTGGATTAAGATTGAACTCAATTTTTAATTGAAATCAAAAATTTGCATCTAATTTATTGCAAAATTTATCTCAATTTCAACAACAAATTATTGTAAATGTTCAGTGAAAGAAAATCTTTTAAATAGAAAAAATTTTGAGCAAAAATTTTTCTATAAATGCAAATTGATTAATCAAGCCATCTTATATGTAAATACAATTAGCAGTGCAAGTTATTCGCGCAAAAGTTTAATCAAATAAATTAAAGAACTCAAACAAGTATAATGGAGGAATCAATCGTGATAAAAGAGATGGAGAAATTAAAAAGTGATTTAAAGCATGGACCAATGCATGATCAGGTCATTCATCTTTTCAAAAAAAAATTGGAGTTTAAATGATTGCATAATCGACTGATCAGCTGACCGATTAATTGAATTATTTCCATTGACTATTCAGCAGATTGCATCTTTAACAAAAAGTGAGAGCAACTGCAGCATTGTAAAAACTATCTTTTTATTTTTAAACTAAATGAAAAAGAAATGAAATTCGCAGACTTAATGTTTCATTAAAAATACTACTTTAATAAAAAATATGTTTGTTGAAAGAGTACATTATTTTTCTGAATAATGAACAAATAAGCAGCTACAAGAAAGATAATGCCAAGTACCAAATAATTACTGTTATTTTAATTATTTTGCAGGCAAATAAATGGATTGATTCATTACTGGATAAAGGTGTACTTGGCTTAGAAATGGAAATAGAGAAATTGAATGAAATAAATTTCAATGAAAAAGCGGGAAGAAAAGGATTTGATGCTAATATGGAACGAAATTTCAGCAAAGCAATACTTTAGAATTTTTCACGCCATTATTGAAATATTAATTTTTATTCTCAAATTGAAATAAAATTAGCATTCATTTTAATTTGCTAATAATTTCGAAAAAAAATATTCTAAATCAAAAACTAGAACAAAAAAATTTCAATTTAATCTTTTCAGACTGTAATTTGTCAAGATAAGGACCGAGTTTTGCTGAGAAATACTGCCAATAATTACATCCATGCAAACTATATAAGCACTCCTAAGTTCTCTAAGCACTTTATTTGCACACAAGTATGTAAATTCATATCAAACCTACCATTTAAGCATATTCAACCTCATCTCAATTTACTTTTACATTTAAACTTTTACGTGATCATTAATTAATTCAGCTAGCTATTTCGTTTTAAAATTTCTGAAACAAAAAAACACATCCTATTTTTCTGATACTTTTAATCATCAACATTACGCAAAAACTTTCAACTGAAGAATTAAACATTATTGAGTTAAATTTACAATTTCATTCATAATTGTTTAATTAATTTTGATCAAATAACTTCGTATTAATAGGATAAATTTGGATTTCATTAATTTGTATTTGTAATTTATTGCTGATTTCAGCGTCCAATGCTAACAACTACAGAATCATTTTATGAGATGCTCATACAAGAGCAGGTGCAATGTGTAGTGATGCTGGGCTGCTTTACTGAAACTACTGAAAAAAATTGTCCGCCGTACTTTCCACAATCAATAGCACAGAAGCCAATGAAATTTGGCCCAATAACAGTCAAATGCATTAATGTATGTTAATTAGGACAATCTGTCATAATTAGCAAAACAGTTATAAAATTTTGATATTAAACATTCTTAAGATTATCCCACTTAACTGTTCGATTATTAAATGATGTATATCATATCAAATTATATTGTTTTTACAGCTTTTTATCAGTTTTTAAATCATTCTTGATTTTTTACATATTACCAATGTTACTGTTATATTCACTATTATTACTGTTATTAATTATTGTTTATTATTAGTGATTTTATCATTATAATATATTACTACATTGAATTTCTTAACAATAACTTTTTCAAGCGACATTTATCATTATGAGTCACTGCTACCATTTATCGTTGCCAGTATTGCTATTATTATTATTTATTATTATTATTATTATTATTATTATTATTATTAT
>JARVGP010000555.1:0-38225 GCA_029876185.1 Mansonella ozzardi | reverse complement strand
TCAAAAATTTTCTCAATTAAAAAAAAAAAAAAAAAAAAAACAATGATTAAGATAATATCTTAATCAACTTAAACTTCTTTCATGGATATTCCCCACTATCCACCTGATGGAATGTTTCAAATCCAATAAGTTTTAGATATTTACATTTACTACTATTTCGCTAATGTTTAGCATATCATTATTCAGGATTATCAACAACTTTTGATTTATAAAAATAGTCTTGATGGTTCGATTGCAACTAACTGCATTTAGTGTTATTGAATTTACAGTCATCACTACTGTATACTGCTTTTGCTTTCTTCTAATTTCATGATAACAATTATGTTCAAAATAAAGCGAAATTAAGACAGAAAAAATTTTTTTCTCAATAAAATATTATAAAGAAAAAACAAAAAACCAAATTTCAGTTTAGCTCTTTAAGAATTTTTTTTTTTGAAAAAAAAAATCAGTGCTAAATTCAGGAAAGTGAAATATTCGGCGGTCACCTTTGAAAAGCCCAATGCATATGCTATGATCAATGATAAACGTTTAGCAAATGTTAGGAAGAATTATCGAATTTCATTCAAATTTCGGACACTATCATCATCATCACTCTTACTTGTTTTCATAACTAATTCCACTAACAATTATGATTCAGCATCTTTGGAAATATATCATGGTCGGATAAGGTAAGTATACTTATAATATCAATACCGACTTGCCTTATTGAGAACTTATACTGCCTATCCGAGAATTTCATTCTTCCAATTGCATATCATTGAAGAATAAAAGGACGAAGGTTGTGTCGAAAAAAACATCTTTGAAATGTTAACACAGTGAAAGAGACTAGCCACATATTGTAAGACTTGATGTAATGTAAAGAAAATTGGAATAGTTTCATTTTATGAGTGTCAAAGGTTAAAAGTAATTGTTTAATTATTACCTTCAGTCATCGAGTAAGCATTCTATTTATTATTCATGAAAAACAATGATTGATGATTATTTTTTAAATTTGAAATAAAAAGTATCCATATTTCAGATATACTTATAGCTTTAACTCTCGAATAGAAGTATTGTTGTCATCAGCTTTGCCAGATGGACAAGTCTTAAATGACTTTAAATGGCACAACATTCTCGTACACCAGGTTTTTCTTAGTCTGAAATATTATTAAATAAAAACACTTGACAATTTTTTACAAATATAATCGAATATATTCATTAGAACCATAAATTATTCAATTCAATGATATATCTTAGATGAGCTTCTTGAAACAAATTAAAGATGCCAGTGAGTTTTCTTTTTACTGATGATTAAGACTACTTAAGCGACGATTCTCAATTTTTCAATTAAAAATCTTTGATTCAAAGACTAAAAATCAATTATTTCCATTTTTTTCTAATTCAGATTTTTGAGAGGACAATTTTTTTCTCGTAAAATTGTTACATATTTTATTTTCATAGAATGATATGTACAAAAAGCCGATTACCTGTGTGTGAAAACCGAAAAAATTTTTATTTCCGATAAATTCTGCTTTTTCAGTCGAATCAAATTCATATTCTATTGAGTAGTATTGTTTTTTTAATGACATACTAATTTCATTTTAAATTGAATTTGAGTTTCTTGTATCATTCCTTTCGTTATATCGAACATTTACAACCGTTACTAATAATTAGTTAATTATTCTAGCATTACAATTATTTTATCATGGGAAAATGATTGAATTCAAAATTTCAGAAGTCACTGGGTAGTGAGCATTATCTTGTAGTCGATAACAGAAGTATGGTTATGAACAGTGTCAAAGGACATAAAGTGAATTTAGATACACAATTATATATTGGAAGTATACCATCGGATGTTTCCAGTTCTTTAAGGTGCCATCAATTCTATCGTAATCGTAATTATTTTTTATTTGCTTTTTGCATTTGCCATATGAAATCTTTTCGCTGTTTGTTATATGAAAAGATTAAATTAATTTTTTATCCGTTGTTTTCAAAAGTTATTATTTGCTTTAATACATTTATGATATTTCTATGTTCCATTATAGCAATTGAAATTTAGATTTAAAAACGTTTCCGGCTTCCGTGGATGCATCTCTTCATTTCGGATTGGAAGTGAATATCTGGATATCTTGAAAGATGTAATCGAAAGTTCTGGTATTGTGAAAGGATGTCACGGTAAAACTTAGTTATATTTTAGAAATTTATAGCACATATTCTGAATTTCTTTTTTTGCTTGTAATAATTTGAGTTCTAAAAAATTTCTGATAAAATTAAAATTCTTTATCCTGATTGCCCTGCAACTAGGAACAATTGTTCTGTTTGCGGACTTTCAAATTGTAACTGTTTGCTTTATCCCAAATTTCCAAAGTTGTCTTCTCACATTTGAAATTTTATGTTGGCTAAGCCTAAATATTGCATTATTTCTTAATCAAATTCTTAAACATTTCCCAGAGGAAAATATAGAAACATTTAGTAAAACTTGTTAGGTCCAAATACTCGATGTTCACCTAAGACTTGCTCAAATCGCGGTAAATGCATTCAAAAATGGAATTCGATCAAATGCGATTGTTCAATGACAACTTACAATGGCGAAAGATGTGATAGCCGTTAGTTTTTTAAAGCTTTTTAAATTTATTTTTAAACTTTAAATCTATATCATCCTATTGAAAAACTTAATTTATTAATATCTTAAAACTTAAGAATTCGTTTTAATTTGATGGTTGAAAGCAATAACTGATTATTTGCAGCTGGTACGACCTATTTGTTTGGCTCATCATTAACAGCAATCTATTACGAATATCCACAGTCATTTAGACCATCAACAAATCGTGATAAAGTGGCAATTGGATTTCGTACCCGACAGGCTACTGCTGTATTGTTAAGTGTCTATTGTAATGTAGATGGCGATTTTTTCACCGTTTTCTTGGTATCGAATATTTTATGGATTTTAAGAAATGAAATTTTTAATTCTTTGAATTTGTTCTTTAGCCTGAGAATTTAACAGTATTATTTGTCGTAAACATAAATTACTTCGTGCATGCAAATCGAGAATGAAAACTTTTTTCTATCTTATATTTGTGTTGTTTACGCGAATTGCTTTTTCATTGGAGTGGTTTTTCGAGTGGTTCCTTGTGGTCCTTGTTATTTTTAATCATTTTCATGGCAGGAAATTGCTAGATTGCAGGAAAATGCTCACTTGCATGTTCGTTACAATCTCGGATCTCGAGATCATGATGTTGGTTTTCTGGATGCTTTACTAAATGACGATAAGTATCATGCAGTTATCATATATCGACAAGAAGCCAACTTGACCCTATATATTGATGATCGAGAACCAATTTATTATTCTCCTCCCGGTATTTCCATCTTATTTTAATAAAAGTATTCTGTAAGAGTGATCAATTGTTCTACAGTAGCTTTTTTAGAACTGATATATAAAAAAGATATCTTCGAAATAAATTAAAATAGTCATTGTGAACATACCATACTAGTGTAGTCAAAAAAATACCAGGAAAAGAGCGATGATAGGATTTTTATCATCTTTTTATCATTGAATAACTACGATATATCTATGTTATGAATATACCATAGTGTTATATCAATGTCAATGTTTTGAAATTATCAGGTAGTGATACAGAGCTTGTTACATTAAATATGCAATGGAGAGTAACCGTTGGTGCATCATTCAATTTGTTACACTGTACGAAACGGCGGAAACGTGAACAAATCTATGATAGCTATAGTGGCTTTATCTCAGGTGTCAACTTTAATGATTTAATGATACTGGATATGTATGCACAAGGTAAAAACACCATTTATATTTTATACTATTTATTCTCTTGTTGCGTCAAATTAAATCCCTCCTGAAAAAAGAAATGAGTCCGATATTTGCTTTTCCTTATCAGGTTGACAAATTTGAAACTTTGATGTCATATTAGGAAAAAAAGATTAATAAGTGAAACTTTAGATTTTTCCATTTCATTTTATCATTTAAAAATACTAATCAGTTTATGGTTATTGAAACAAAATAAAAGGTTCAAATGTACTTTTTATTAATAAAAAACAACTATATAACTAGCATTTTTAAAACATTCAGTAAAAATTCTGGAATCGATCAATAAAAGATTTGGGAATTTAATTTTTCACAAGAAAGTAAAATTTAATTTTTAAATTCTCAAATCTTTTATCAGCATACTTATCAGACATGATTGATTTCTATCGAAATTGATGTTTTTTCTACTTTTCTGTGAAAAATTTTTAAAATTTCTTTTTTTTATAAGAAAGAAAAGTAGCATAGAAAGTCAGATCATTTTCAATCAAAATGTTAATTATCATCATAAATGAGGGGAAAAAATGACAGAAACAAAGCAAGCAGGTGATTCAAGCAAATATTTTAATATTTTATTCTAAAAGTAGTTGTTGAGCGAAGAACACTTCTAAGTGAAATGACTAGAGGTCAATTGAACATGCTTAGAGCTAATCAGAAAATATAGAAGAGATGTGTATGAGGCGATATTAAGAGGAAAGGAAGGAATGAGAATAACACTGCTGTCATCAGAAGACGGTCATCATCATTCAATAAAATGGAAATTGTTGGTCACCAATGCTCTCTTTTATTGCCTTTTTCAACACCAATGATAATCTTTATTGATAGCTTTATTTTTCCGCATTTTGCATTGGTTTACTCCACTTCGCTTTATCAAATTCACTTGTATTTCCTACAACTATTTCTGATAGCTGATTCATCATCGGAAAAATGGAAAGATTACTGAATTTTGCAATCAATCTCATTAATTATTCAAATAATACATTCATTTCAATTATTGTCTTAATATCATACATCTTTCCTTTCTTTAAAAAAATTTAACTTTTAAATCGATTTATCCTGAATTAAAATTCTGTAAACTAAGACCAATTTTTTTCGGATTTTTCCGAACGTTTAAAATTGTTACAGTAAAATTACCAAATTAAATATTTTTTTTTTGCATGAATAAATGAATGGAAACTTTGGATATAAATGATAGGATAAAAGTAATCTTTATTAGATCAAAGACAGTGTGAGAAAGATTGAATAAATGGGTTCGCATAAATATAATCGGATGGATGAGAAAAAAATGCACATAAGATATGGCTCATAATATAATAATGAACTTTGTTTGCTAGTCTTAGTCTTAGTATAACATCAATTCTTTTTTTTTTTTGCTTCCGTCTCTTTTTCTTGTCTTTAGTTTGATGTCGATAATTGATGAAATGATTGTATATACTACCGATGAAAATGATTTACATCTACAGCATATATAATTTACCGTTTTAGAAATAATTTACGTTTTGAAATCAGTTTACGAAACGTTTTTCCATTTTTTGAGCAAAAAAACATATTAAATAAATGAACATAGAGAGAATGGAAAAAAGCGAAAGAGAATTCAAATATAATTCTCCGAAAATGAATAAAAATGGAAAGAGAATGATTGGGAAGAAAAAAATTCGAAATTGAAATCTAAATTCGTTAGTGATCCAATTGGTTTAGATAATAGTCAAATTCGCATTAAAAGATTACTGAAAAGACAAAGGAATCATTTGTGAATCTCTCATATCGAGATCTTCCAATTTTAATTTAAGTTCAGCTTTCATTCTTATGAAATTGGTATTAAATATGTATAAAAGTTTTGTTGTCAATAGAATTAGCAAATGCTAGATATCATGAGATATGTGTTCTTGGACTGTTACAAAATCTCTCCTTTGACAATTTTATTCTTCTAGTAATACATGATGACTTATCAACATTCTATCCCAGTATGCAATGATAATTGATGAGAAAATGTCCAGATGAATCTGATCACTCGTATGTTGATCCATTGATCAACATATCTGATATCTTCAGAAGACTTTCTAACTTAAATTCATTTTTTTAAATAAACTGTAAACATTACAGCAGGTTTCTGTACCATATCGATGTGTAACATTTCATCTTTAATAAATCAGTAGGCTCTTTTTCTTTCGTTTTTGTTTTAAAATTTCGATTTTTAGAAACCGATTTTTTCTTTTGCTTTCTTAAATTTTATTAATTTTAGGTGATCCAAGTGAAAGAATTCAATCAAATTTATAGTTTTAAGTGAAATTTTTAAAAATGAGCTTATCTTTTAAGCATTAATCTATTACCACTAACTGTTCTCAATTGCTTTATTCCAAGATGCATTTTGAAATAGAAATGGCGATTAATATTAGCCAGATAATTGAGGCATGCATCTTATAGGTTTTACCTTATTACTTGCTAAATGGTCCTTAAATCAACTAGTCCTTCGTTTTCATCGCAGTCTTTGTTCCGTTTTATTTATTCTCATATATTCCAAGCAGTATAGTCTTATTTTGATACTTCTTTTCGTTGTCTTCTCCCCTCTCTCCCTCTCCATCTATATTTAAGGCTGGGAAAACTGGAAAAGCCTGAAGCCAAAGCACCAGCTTTTATAAAAGCTTTCAGGCTATTCAATAATTGCTCTATTCAAGAAAATGTAGGCTTGTATACTTCAGTTTGAATTAAGTTAGCCTAATATAAAATTCACTGAGAAAAACGATAAGAACGCACCTAATTCAAGGTTTTTTCATTTGTTACGAATCATTGAAAAATGAATTTATCCTATTACACCACTCATGAGAACTTTTTCATTATATGATTTTCGAAATTTAATTATATGTTGTTGACATTCCTTGTCTCTTTTTCTTTTTTCTTCTTGTCTTCTTTTTCAAATATCCATGATGGATCATTTTATTGAATATTTGCATTTGTGCTTGCTCTTAAAAACGTGTATCACATTAGCTAGCGTTGATAATATATATTTAGATCATTTCAGCTTGACTTGCGATGTCTCACAGACATGCAGTGTTTAATTGTTAATTAGTTATAACATCTCGGTTACTTTCTAGCGATATCGCTACTGAAAATAACAATAGAGTAAATAAGAAGATTGGAATTCTTCTTTTTGCTTAATCATACACCTCTAAAATTACTTTTCTACTTCAGATGACTAATTAGTTGTACGAGGATTCTTGAAGATCATCCCTAGATTCAACAATACGACTTTTAAACATTACATTAATAAGATAAAAAATTTTTATTTTGAAAATGCATTTGCATGAAATTAATGGCATTAGAGTACATAAAGTTTTCAGAGTTAAAGTTAAAATTAAAAATTTATTCTGATGATTATATCGTAAAGAAATGAAGTTTGAAATTTTCGGAACAAAAAGATGTTTTGAAACGCATCTTTTATGAAACATCTAAGCCCATTTTACACTTAAAAATTGATTTCAACATCTTTTACAAATAAAACATAGAAAAAATAGAAATCGCATATTAAACCTTATTTCTATCACTTCAAATCTATGGATTGAGAAAAAAATGAGCTTGCGTAGCTGACAAAATTGTGATTTGTCGTTAACAGCCAAAGTTCAATCTAAAATTTTTAATCCATTTTGAATTTGTTTTTAACAAATCAAATTTTTGCCATTTCTAAATCCTTCGCTGCAGTTAGAAGAAAGGTTGCACACTTGCAAAGGATCACCTAAATTATCTTATTAAAGAAATAAGTGAAATTTCACTTTTCCATATGTTAATTTTTTGTTGCCTATCTATTATTGAAAATATAAATATTTCGAAAATTGCTTCAAACAATAGTTCTTATGATATTTCATACGAAATTTGCTTTTGCCGACAAATAAGCCAATGCAGTTATTTTTTCTTCTTTATTCTATCCATTCTTTCAGCCTCTTTTTAGTGCTTTCTTCCAAAATTTCATCCGTTTCATTTTAAAGAATTGTGTGCTTAAAACCAGAAAAGCCCAAGCCTAACTGAATTCAAATTCTAGTCGTACGTGTCAATAAGCTTTTCAGATAGCTATGAAAATGGCTATGAAAGTGTTTCTTTGTAATAAAATGGCCATGAAAGCGTTCCTTTGTAATGCTTTGCTATTACAATGAGAGAAGTGATTTAAAAAAAGAATTTCTCGATTTTCTCATTGAAATTCTCGAATGAAAATACTACACGAAAGTATTGAAAGAGGAGAAGGAAAGAGGGTAAAAAGAAATAACATTCTACAGCTAAAAAATTTTTGTGAATTTTGATAATCGTCTTTTTGGACTATCACGAAGCACTTTGCCGTTTGTTCGTTGAAGTTATTATCTGTGCTTCGTTTCTGTTCATGATGTATCTTCAGAGAATATAAGTCGTAGTAAAGAGGTTGCGGAAAAAAATTTCAATTAAAAGCTTACACTGCGAAAAAAAAAAGAACATTTGCCCGATCGATTCCATTAAGATTTATTTTAGTTAATTGTAATTGAAAGATGAGGGTTTTTATATTAATTTTGAATCGATGAGAGATTTGAAGCAAATCTTACAAAACAAAAAAAATTTCCTAGGGTCAGATCGAGGTAATTTTTAAGATATTAATGTTTTTAGCCACTCAGTGTTCTAACATTTCGTGCTTTCTCGTGTAATAATACTTAATGCCAGAAATAGTTTTCTTTTCAACATTATTTTTTCAACAGATTAAAACGTCTAAAAATTTTTTGCTAACTTTCTGATATTTTATAGTGGATCGTATATCGAATAATTTTTAATTTGCTTATCTGGCTATTTTTTGTTATAGCATGAAATATTTATTTCAGTTTCAAAATAGTAATTCTTTTCATAAAATTTTGTCACACATTGAAAAATGTTCTTAGAAGAGAGGTTAGTTGCCATTAAAAGACAACGAATTTCTCCAATTTCTATTCAATTTATTTTTTTTGTGAATAAAATGTTGCATGCAGTAATTGAAAAAAGCGTTATTTTATATAAAAAATAATTGGAAAGAATCTAGCACCCTTATTGTTAATGCTTCATCTTCTAATTAAAATATTGCTAGACTGTCCTCAGTGGTGCTCCGAAAAAGAGAAAAAATCCAAAATGAAGCCTGAAATGAAATTACAATAAATTTAAAATATGACTAAGTCAATGAATAATTGCTGTATGATATATATTTCATCAAATGATAATCTTTAGGTCGTCGAGACGATTTTTGAAATTATTCATTGATTTGACTATATAATAAATACAAACAAATACTGAAGACGGAATCGTTCATTTGAATCGGTTATTTCATAAGTGAAAATGAACCATTCGTTATTAAGTGCATATGCAAAAACATTTGGCTCATATGTAATTCAATTTTTTCTAAAAATTCAAAATCAGATTATATGTATAGGCCTTTTGTTTCAAAACCTTCTAGATCATTGGGAATTGAAGCAGTTCCCATAATGAAATTTTAACTCTAAAGATGGCTAAAGTAAATGAAAATGCAACTGCCATTTGATACAATAACTCAATCGAAAAATTTTACGTTTCGTACAATTTACAAACTTACACTTAGTTTTTCTACTCTTTTAAGTGCTATAAAATAAATATGCGGCAGGAAATGATAAGTGCTTTGATCAATTAACTTTTGAGAAATGTTATTAAATTAATAGTTTTGCTTAAATGTTATCAACTCATCATTTTCATTAGAATGTAATGATGTATATCGATGATTTCTTCAGCCAAATGAGCAGTTGAACAAAAAAAGGAAAGCATATTTTCTTTAATTTGGTTCTTCCATTCTTTTCCTCCTTTCTTTACCACTTATCAGCTACTTTCAATTTGGATGATCAAAAATCGTGCAGCTTATATTTTAAATTTCATATCTAATCGCTGTTTAAATTCTCGCGTTTTATTGATTCTTAGTGTAGAATTATTTGAAATAGAATGAAAGCGATTGTCATTTCAACTTTTTTATCTTTCTTTTTTACCCGTACGGAATAAAAGTATTTCGTTCCGAGTAATTTAAAATACAATACTTGACTAATTCAATCTTTTTCTACAGAACTATTTTTTACAAATATTATTAAAAATGAAATGGTGAAATGACTATTTTAAATTTCAAATTTAATCGTTATTTAAGTATTTTCAGGATCGCAACAAGTACATTGTATTGGTTCACCTCGTCTTGTTCATATGTCATTAAGTTCAAGTTTCGCTAGAAATAATTCGTTAACGAATAATGCTTCGGAAAAAGACAGTGATATGGGCGTCGCTAGTGATTGGAGGGTTTGTTTCTCATCAGCTTTTATTTCATTCCAGATTATTTGAATTTATTTTTCTATTTATCTATTCTGTTGATTAGTACCATACTGAGTCATTCGAATCTTCTAAAATATCATTTGATTACGCTGTTGGCAAATAAGATTAATTGCGAATGCGTTTAATATCTCACTGAATGAAAATATGAAATTCTAGCAATTAAAATTTTTAATTAAAATCAGCAGAAATCAAGCAAATTCATCAATCTTTTGTTAAAAAAAAGTTTAAACCTTAAAATATAAATGTTTTAAGCATTTAGGAAATTAAACTGCTATAAATTCTACTTCTGCTCTAAAAGCTAGTTTTCTAATTGCACTAATTACATGAACAGCTTTTTATGCTTTCTAAATAAGCTTCTTCATCAGGAAAGATAATTATTGTCATTGAAGTATTTTTAAAATAT
Organism: Mansonella ozzardi; assembly: GCA_029876185.1. Classification (NCBI taxonomy): domain Eukaryota; kingdom Metazoa; phylum Nematoda; class Chromadorea; order Rhabditida; family Onchocercidae; genus Mansonella; species Mansonella ozzardi. The sequence continues at coordinate 27,693 of JARVGP010000555.1, read as the reverse complement.
TTCATCTCTTTTTTTATAATTTTGCATCTTGCATTAAAAAGTATTGAAACTTTTTATTCAGATGAACGAATTTATTTTGCTAAAAATCTTTTCGTCAAATAAAACAATTTCTGTTGAAAAACTGAACTTTTATAACCTAAGTAGTGTATTTGCTTTATTTATAGTGTTATAAATCATCTATAGAATTATATGACTGCAATCATTATAATGCATTATCGAGAATTCCGGGAAATCTCGATGAGATTTTATTTGTGGAATCGATCATGTATAAAATGATCGGTGAGCCAAATGTTGTTCCTTTCACACATTTATTTGCGGTTTTTTTTTGTGTGCAATTTTATTTTTTTTCAGAATGAATATTACATTCATTTGAGCACAGAGATATTTCCTAGACTAATTATGTAGGAAAAATCTAGCAAAAGGGAATAATGCCAGCTATAGTCTAGAATTAAATTACTGTTACATTCATGCTGATTCGAGAGGATTCCTACATGACTCATTTCTGGCATGGAACATTTTGTACTTTACACCTCTTCGAATTAAATTCACATATAATTTAAAAAATGAAAAAAAATCTTCCTTACATTTAGATTTCTTTTGCATTTTTTCCATCGCAATGTCACTTGCACTCTCATATCATATCTGTTGCATGGAACTTTTGCGGCGAAAGTTAACGAATTTTCCGATTACTTCACCTATATTCCAGAATATTTTTTCACAATTGTAGCGGTAATATGAGAAAAAAATAGTAAAGGATTGTTTTTGCTGAGGAACTTTTTTTTGCTCATTTCGTTGAAAATTAGTCAGAGAAAATAGCCCCTTTTTTACTTTATCATAATGTTTGCTGAAAAGAAAGACTACTTGATTAAGAAGCTTAGGCTTAGAGCAGCAAAAATCTGCTTTTCATTTCTTGGACAAATGTTTTTCAAGTTCTTTCATTTGTCTAATGATTGCATTATGCGAGGTTTTTGGTTCTTTCCTGTTTAACGTGAAATTTAATTTAATGCAAATGCAGTTAGCCAACATGATTTTACGTTCTGAAGCTAAGACATTTAACTTTATGTTTGTTAAGAAATTCAGACTATATTTTGCGCTTTTAAATCATTCCGTATGAAAATCCTGTAATATCCTTTATATTAAAACTTCACTGACTGGTTGAACAAGTAATAGAGTGTACTGATAGAATCACTGCCATTCATTCTTGGTTAATTAACTTTCTGGCAATTGCCAATATCCTGAAAACAGCATTGGAAAATAAATCGAAAAAAGCAGTCAGTGTAACTAATTAATATTGACTGCGTTATTTTCGTGCGATGTTTACAAGTCTTCACTAATATTTTCTTGAAAGGTCATTCAGTTCTTTCAAGGTTTTTCAACAAATAAAATTGCACAGTTTTATTCGAAAATTTATTATCTGCTCTCTGTATTAAATGCGTTTATAAGGTGCTCTACAAAAATTGTTCCCACATTCTTTTCACTCAGTTGAAACTGAAATTGAAAAAAGTTTTCTGATTGATATCAAATTATTGCTTGGAAAGTTGCATCTGGTAGAAATCATTGATTTTTTGAAAGAAACTTTATCAATCAGAACTAAATGTCTTAAAATGGAATGTTGGACTTTCTAACAATTGAAAGAATTTTTAAAAAAGTTCAATTATTATATTTTTTTGTCATCTCCTTTTAATTGTGAAGGAGCGAAATTGCTTTCCTTAATTTATCTAAGCGTGTCATCCAAATCGAAGTCTTCTTTTAAAACAATATAACTTCTTAAAATTGTGTTTACTATGAAATAAATATAGAAGTATTAAAATTAAGTTCCGCCTAAATGATATTTTATTGTAAGCAAATCATATTTGATACTTTATCGTTTTTCAAAGGCCAGGGCCCCAGTTTTGAAAAAACTCTGTGATATTTATTATTGTTTCAAATGTTTAAAACTTTAATCTTTTTCGATTAAATCATTCTTTGCATCTAACGCAATCCACATTGCATAATTGTTAGATAATTTAATAATTATAATCGCTCCAATTTTAATATTAAAATTGAAAACATATATTCGCTCTTCTTATTTATTAATATATCACTGAATTCATAATAAAGAAATGAAAATGGAATAAAATTAAAAAATGCTGCTGCACTCTTTGCAATCTTTGCACAAAAACATATTTTTTTATAGAACTATTGCTAATGATAATGAATTCCTCCTCGACACTCATCAAAAATGAATGATTTCGCAGATAGTTATCTTATAATCTTTTTTTTTCAATTTTCTCTGAAAAATTCCACGTGCTGACCAATAAAATAATCAACAAAATTGTTCAATCAAGTTCAATTCATATTTTTTCATTTATTCAAAAATGTTACGCTGTCTTCATGAATTTCTAATCTTTCATCACTCTTTTACTATTTATTCATTCAATCTTGACAGTAATCTTTTTCTTATTGAAAATTTTTGCAGAACTTTCCAAAAAAGAAGTTTTTTTTTTTTTTTTTAGGCAACCGCTAAAGAAGGCCTTATTGAAGCAGAGGGTTCTAGTTGTGTGGAACTTGAAGAACAACAAAAGTGTCAGATCATCGATTCAGATCATACTGGTAAGTATGTCAGCTTTAATTTTCTCAGCTAGTGCTGGACATTGTCCATTTGCTGAGATATTTGTGATTTCAGCTTTTAATTTGCATTCTAAGGACATTTTGCTCATAGATGTTTATTTCGCACCATGCTTTAGCAAGCAATTATTTGAGAGTATATTTTAAGAAATTTCATAAAGCTCATTCCTTACATGCAGAATGCAGCGTTTGGATTTGCTTGCATGCAACGTGAAGCAATTTTTCCATCACTGTGCTAATAATTAATTGCAGTTATGAAACATTTTACTTTTTGTTTCATTTCGTTCATTGAATAATATTTCGGAAAAAGTTATACATATTATATTTATTTTAATTAATTACTTGTGAAATTCATTTTGAATTCAGTTTTATTAAAAAAGATTGATAAAAAAAAGGTAATTTTAGAGAAAAAAAAAGAGAAATAATCTACTGAGATTTTAACAAAATTTAATAAAGGATACAAGAAGAATGATGTAATTATCTTTTTGTTTTTAATTAATATTCATACTTTGAAATCTAAATTGTACATTACTAAAATTTAAGTAAGCTTATATAGTTCTGAATCCATTGGGAGTACTTTATAAGTACATGTATGTCTTCTTTTGTGCTATCTGTCAGAATTTTGCAGGAGATAATTTGAAGATGGATTGGACAGATTAATTTTGATGATTAAATAATCGATTTTTACATTTGTAGTTATTTCTATGACAGAAGAAAGTTAGTCAAGTAATTATGTCATTGTTTAGGATCAAAAGGAATGACTACTGATTGTTTAAATAATTCATAAATATTAAGTTCAATAAGAAACTTCAAGATTTCAATTTTTTTAAAAGCATTGTAGTTTAGCAAATTTTAATTTCGTATGATTACATTTAGTATTTATATAATAAAGTTTAAATTAAATTACCAACTTAAAAAGAAAAAAAAAAACGAAAATAATTTAACAGGTAAATACAATTAACGAGTTAAGAAAAGAGCGTAATTAATAATTGTAGTTGTTTTCATATTTATTCTAGCATTAAGCTGATTTATTCTATTAGTTTGAGCTATATTATAGATACGACAAAGACGGGTGGAAATGGAATAATCAATAATCAACTAGGCAGCTTTTTTTAACTTAACATTGTCCATATATTGTATATATATATTTTTCTTTATTTAGAAGCATTTTCAAATGTCCATAAGAACTGTGCTAGCCATTCACATTTCTCTTTTTTTCAATATGCTTTCTTTTCCTGCGGGAATTCAGGCAAAACTTTTCTTCATCTATGATGATATGCTCACAATCAATTTTAATGAGACAAAAAAAAATTATGATTTAAAGGCCAGGAAATTCTTCCCTTTCTATTTTTATTTTTTTCTTCGACGTTTCTTAATTTTTTTTAGATTATAATCTGAATTCCTTCTTCTGGAATAATTTTCCATAAAGGAATGGAATTTTATGTAAATCAAATAATTGGAGTCATCAATGCTACCATTGTTTCTGTGTAAGTTATTTATTTATTGTATTTTGAGCACATATACTTTCATTCAAAATTGTTTAAATTTCCTGTTAAAGTAACAATTTGAAATTCAATTAAGGCAAAACTTCACGAGACTCATTAGAACTAATTGAATGTGTCACAAATTTATTTCTGTTGATTGGATTAATTTGTTGCATTTTCATTTACATCAAACACTTCTTTGCTTTATGTTACGGAAATTTAAAAAATTCTTTTAAAGAAAAAGAAGAAAAAAGTGCTAATTATTTAAATTGAAGTATTTAAATGCAAATCAACAAATCTAATCAGATGTGAGTGAAAATTTTGAAAAAATTTTTTAAAATATTTCTTTTTATTTTCGCTATGATAAATTAAAATTTTCATTTTCTGCAAGTCAAAATATTGGGATTTTGAAACGGTTAGGAAAAAATGATCCTTCCATCTTTCGTATATAACAGATGGCGATTGTAAATTTTTGTTGAAAAGAAAAGGGAAATAGAAAAGAATGAATTCCCAGTTGGATATTTGAAATGTCTGATTCCCACCAAAATTTAAAATATTCCGATGTAATATGAAAAGATGTCTATCTTTTGTTGAAGTGAAACGTGTAAAATGACGTGATACACGAATAAAATGTTGAATAGTTAATGAGGGCTGCTTGTAATCATATAACTAATGCCGGACATGTTCAAAAGTAGTACCAGTCTCTACCATATCTCCTATGGATATGGATATCATCAAGCAATGATCGTAAAAAGCAGCCTGTTGCAACAGAAATTCTGAAATGTGTTTTTATCATTTAGTAAAAATGCAAAGATCATTCAAATACGATACTGAGTTACTGAAATGAAAATATGGCTCTACAAATGATTAAATAATTGTAACGTCTTAACTGTTAAATTTATATACCAAAGAATCTGGACTTTCTAGATAAACTGGTAAACTTTTTTTGCATTTATAAATATGTTGAAATTAAAAATTTAATTTAAAATTATTTAAGATATTTGCAGCTATCTTATTGTACCAATATAGTACAGCTTTTATAATTTACTGATGATATCATTATGTTGTGTCGAGATTGGGATCTGATTGCAGAAAGCACTTTATTTTTCAAGTAATAGGAAGTTCATTTCGATTTATAAGTTGAAGAAATTCTGCTAATCTGCCATATCCAAAAATATTTCAGTAATGAATTTCACTGAAAAAATGGTTTTTTGATTTACCGATTTAACTCAAGTTAGATCTATTGCTTGCTATTGTTTTGTTTTTAATTACATTTAAAAAATAATTTGGAAATTTTCAAAATATTTTTTCATATTCTTCTCAATAAATTTCGCTACCAAAAAATATTAACTGTAATTTCATATTAGTTTTGCTGTCTCAATACTTTAGTAGTGCAATCAATAAATCTTAACTCGCATCGAGTATAATTTTCCGACTCAAAGAAAAAATTTTTGTTTTTTTCTTCTTTTTCAATAATTTTACTGATTCATAGGACAATTATTTGATTTCTTTTTTTTAGTAACTCTCTTTATGTCCTAAACACTTTTCTTTATCATTGATTAGTCCGAAAATGCGCCTACAGCTAATTTATTCATTTAAGCAGCTTCCCAGCTTTTTTATGTGCATTCATTTTTCTTATTTAGCTAAAATCATTTTTACAGAATGCTTTTTGGTAAGTTTATTTAAAGTAAAATCTTCGATGTGACAATATTCTTGACCTTATAATAAGTATATCGCACCGTATCATATGTTATCAACTTTTGATCAGCAAATTTGGCTTTTGACATGTCATGCTAATTAATATTACTTCTGTCTTTTTCTTTTAAAAAAAATAAATGAAAGGTTCAAGCGATTTTTTAGGATTATAGCATAAATAATTTAATCCCAGAGATTTCCAAATAAGAAAGAATAAAACGAAAGAGGGACAAAGGTTGTTGATTGGAGATAATGAGTGAAACATTTAGGGCAATTATTTTGGATTAAATGAGAATTCTAGTATGAAAGAAGAAATTTTTTTAAAGTCCTTTTATATTTTTAGAACAAGTAACTGTCTAAATCAAAAAGTTAATGCTTTACAATCTACAACTTAAAATTCGAAATTTCAAAAAATCTTTTTAATTTTTACAGATTTGGAATGCTTTAAAAATATATCCTATGAAGAAAAAAGTGTAAGAAGTTGCTAAAGGTCAATAGAATTATATTAAATTTGTCGTTTAGCACTTTTATCCAATGCAGATATTTATCTCTGAATTTCTGCTTATTATTGAATATAAAAGCAGTGATGAATACTTTTTCCTTCATCACATTGCGAATAAAGTTCTTAGCTGCCTTTTAAAGTGATTGTTCCTAATGATGAAACATTAAAAAAATTAATGAAATCATTAGTCCTCGTCAAATGTCCACACTTATTATTATGAATCATTCCGAACTTGCGTCACCAATTACACTTGTCTTATTTTATTTTTCTATCAATTTTTTTTTTTTGCCTCTAAATTTCATTCAATATAATACTGCAATGGTTATGAATTACTTCATTGAATATATATAATTTTCATGTACTTTCGTAGTCGGATAGGTTGTCTATTTTCTTTCAGCGAATATTATTTTGGTGGAAAATGTGACTTTTTTTGAATTTGAAATTAAAAATTCGATGACATTTGTTTAAAAACAAGTCAGTATTTTCAGTTGGCGCTAAGAGAGGCGTTTTTAATAATTTAACGGTTAAGATTCTGATTTTCATTACTTCACGCTTACTTTCTTCTCTTCTTTCACTGAAGGTAATCATTTCTGAAGTGCATTATTAATGTTTTCACCAAAAAAAATTTCCAAAAAAATATTTAAGGAGTCTCTTCCTGTCGCTGTTCAATCAGATAATTATTTTTTAATAACATTTCATTTCTTTCTAAATTCTTTCTCTTTTTATTATTTTTAAGATCAAATTCTATGAGTTATTGCAGAATTTCACATATTTTCCAGAAGAAATTAATTTTTTCTTGGCTTTGCACTTTTTCAGTTCTGAATTCATTTTTCATTCACTTTTCAGTTTTAGACGCATGAAATGAATTTTTTGTATCACCACATTTTTTATTTAATAATAGATGGATTCAGAACTCTAGATTTGTTGAATAATTCGAAGACAAAAAATAATGGACATTTTGATGCCAATTGTTGTCTTCTTGAATGGGATTCTGTTGAATGCCAAATTTGCCATCACAAGGACGTTATTTGCATCTAATTGATGTATTCGAAAATCAAATATGGCTCTCTACAAAAAAAATATGTTTTATTTTTTTGGAATAATCGGGCCTAACTTTTTCTTGATTGATCAAAGACCACTTTGCCTTTTTTATTTTTAGCACGGAGAATTCAAGGTTTAAAAATAATAAATTATGTTAATTCGAAAGCAAAGTTTTTCAAAACTTTTAGTGTATTAAATAAACTTAGAGTAACATTACAGTATAAAAAAAGAAATATTTTTAATAGGAAATTCAATTTTGTTTTTAACAGTATGATATTCGAACTCGCTGTCCTTAACACAAATTGGATAACTCTGGATTTAACGTTATTGCTCAAAGTACACTATATCATCATTTACTTCCAGTCAATTCTGGCTTTGTTTTTAATTGTAAAGAAAGTAAAAAATAAGATGGTGAAACCGTAAAAATAAAATTAAGACGCAGAATAATAAGCTAACAATGAAGGATGTCACAAAAAAATCGTAGTACAAAATTACAACTTGAATTAACCTCTATTACTGAAGTCCTGATGCCTTCGCGAATAAATGCTTTAATTCTTTCGAACTCCGGTAGGCAGGTACCGCTTTAGAAGAGCATCCAGTTCTTCGGTCTTAGAATTAAAATTGTCAACACACTGTTTGTAGGAGAGCTGAAGGAAAATAGGCTTTTCAGATTCATAAGATGAAGTGGTAAGCTTGAATACAATTGTATAAAATGTGGAAAGATTTTGCTATCATTACTTAAGCATATTCTATGAATAAATCATTCTTATATTCGTATTGTTAGAGGAAAACAATAGTTTGAAGGAATAAATCAGATGGATCAGATAAATTGCTGTGTTTGGAAGAAATAAAAAATAATCTTCAGAGCAAACAGTTAAAATATTAAAAGCAAGTTATTCGAAGTTTGTTAGCTTTAACGGTCGAATGAAAAGAAATGAATAGTGTAATAATTTGTTTCTTAAAGTAAAGTTAACAATAAAACTTGTTAAAAAGAAATTGGATCACTTTGTCATCAAATATCAGAGATATAAATTTGGCAAAATTTCATATTTCCGTCATCATCAACAGCAAACTTCTATCATCAGTAAACATTTGCTCTTATTTTTTAAAACTGAACCACTACGTATGTCGCAATTTCACTTTCCTTTAGGTCTGATTACTCCGATTCTGCCAACATCACAAATAGCTGTGAAAAGTATCGAGTCAAAATCATCACCGACAACACTATTGACGACATCTGAAACAACGTTTGCTATTGCAACGACAACTAAAGCAGTTACGCCAGTTAAAACTACGACAATACAACCGCAACAATCTAAGCATTCGGTTCAGGAACAGAAATACCACGCTACAATAAACGGTGAGTTCATTGAGTGCACTCACCTCTTTTTTTTTCTTTCAACCACAATCATCATCACCACCATTATAGCTATTATTATCACCATTACTGCAACAGCACATATCAGCACAATAACTACCATTCCTGGTACCATCACATTGATCACTACAACTTCTAACCTTTCACGAAAACATGGCTCAAATTATGTCATATTCACTGTTCCTAAGACAAATAGACCCGAAATACGCCGGCCCTGGCATTATTCCGTCTTGATACCGGTAATGATAATGATGGGATAAAAAATCTAAAAAAAATGTCACCGGTAACAATTTCAATGACTGTAAATATTTTTCATCAGAATGGTGAATATTTTTCAGACTTTAACAATGCAAAAAAGTTTTAGGCCGAAGTAGGGATAAATAAGGAAAATTCATCAATTTTACATTGGCCATGAAGAAACATCTTTTATTACTGATAATTCAAAATAATATAAGCCAGAATGGATATAGCATTTATTTTGATAATTATTCTGGGTATCATTATCGTTCTGATAGCATACCTGAACACAACCTGAGCACAACCATAGCTATTTGGACGACAATCATAAACATTCCCGAAACAGGACGATAATGATATCCCAACAGTAATCAAAGTTATCAGCATCTTAGTATCTCTCCGAAAGGCCATGATTATGCTAAAAGCAAAATTATTTACTCAAACTGTCGTAATGCTACTGCAGTCAGCACTTTTCCTGCATCACTGTCACTTCGTATTACACCAGTTTCTATTGCACTATCAGTCTCAAAAATTATGCAAATTTCTAGCACCGTCTCTCATCAACCTAATCGAAATTATTTTGAAGATTTATGGAGCGATATTGCTGGACCACCAGCTATTATCATAGACAGCATTCAGAAAGAAAAGTCAACGACAATACCTCCCATTGTTACCAATACCAAACCATTGACATTTGCCACTTCACATACACAACAGTCAACAACACATCGAACTGACGAGGCAAAGCCTCAAACCGATAAAAGTTTAACATCAGCTGCGCCAAAAATGACATCTTTTTTGCTGAATATTTCAACTAAATCGCCGTTAGTAAATGACAGTGCAGAAAAGGAAAAGAAAGAAATAGAAAGGCCAAAAAATAAAGATTGGGGTAAGTTTAAACAGTAGAAAGTATGCGCTTTTCCAAACTCAATAACAGCTATTAGAGATTCTTCATTATTCCTCTTGCCTGCTCTTGGAAATTTTTTCTTTGATTGAAATTTTTGATTTTAACTCCTAATTTTGAACGTTGTTTTTTTGTTTCTTTAACAGGACTGCAATGTTATTCAGTTTCTAATTTCTTATCATTTTGATGATTTTGTTTGTTCTATGTCTGTGTTATTATTTATTTTTCTTTTTGGCACATTCTTATTGAATAATTACAAATGGATGAATGCAATGACAAATTTTGAATTATGTTAGAAAGTGCTGTTTATTATTTAAAAAATAGTGTTGAATGGTTATCAAATAGATATGATCAAATGAAATAGAAGAGTTCAAGGCCTTATTGTTTGTGGATTTGATAACTGGTTATATCTTAATTAATCAATTATAAATGATGAAAAATTACAGGCAACGGTCTTTCACATAAATCTGAACAAGTGCTTTTCACAACTATATCCACTGTATCATCAACTACTATTAGACATCGTATTCGCACAACATTAGAAAGTCATACAATTTATGCAGTGAGGCCAACTACTCCTATGGGTGAACTTATTACAGATACAGCTAAGGTTCGTTGTTCTGATTAATTCATCTTTTCATTCTTTCTCATCAAAGTGAAAATTTTCAAATCGACAAGTGATAAGTATAATCTGTTCTTGATTTTTTTTTTTGAAAATTTTTATTCAGATTTTAAAGTTGTATTCAAGTTTTGCATAGTGAACTTTTCATGCTCTTTTGAACTCTTCAGGCTCCTGCTGCACCAGCAGATTTCCCACGTACGGCACTGATTTCAATAGCATCATTATCTGTGATCATTATCATCGCTATTGTCGTTTTTTGTGTTTTTAGGTGAGTTTCGTTTTTTTTTTTTTTTTATCATTTACATCGTTTTTACTTCTAAGATCCGATTTTTGCGATAAATTTCAAATTTGAAAAAAATTTCAATGAATTTTGGTCAACTTTAGGTGAACAAAATTATGTAAAATTTTGGTGCTTAAAAGAATGAAATTTTCGGTTTAGTTTCGGAAATTATTAAAATCTTTATTAATCATTACTGGAATTTTTAGTGTTCAAAAATTTCTGAGACTTTTGGTGATAAAACAATAAATAAAATCTTTAGTTTTGAATGACTGAATTTAAATAAATTCCATGAATTTCATGTTTTCATGCTTTTAATTTTTTCATATTTGATAAATTTCATACTCAAAAAATCTAACATTATCTGATGTACTTTTAATGTAATTTTAAAATTTATTTAAAAGTCAAAGAAAATGTATTTCGCTTAAATGCTAAACATCTCTCAAGTCTGTGGAGCAAAGTTTTGATAGAAGAATAATGCCATTTTACTCGAATTAAGTATGAAATAATCAGAGCATTACCTTTTAATTAATTCAGAAAGAGTGGAAAATTTGATAAGGAAGTTGAGCTTTTGTTACAGATGCAGGCAAACCGGTCCACCAGCGGACCAATATCCAATGGTTTGCAGCAGCAAACAATCTGGTTACGCTCCGATACCGGCCGAACTGTCACCGCCATTGATGCGCGAATCATCCAGGCAAAATGCTGGACCATTTTTCCATAATCGAGTTAATCAGCTTGACGGCTATCAGCCGATCAAAGGTGCTGTGATACCGAATGGAAATAATTTGATGAAAGGTAATTGTCCATCATCAGTTAATGGTAGGAAGAAAGAATTCAAGGAATGGTACGTTTAGCTATAATGTGATTATTATTGCTGCTAATTTTTCATGTATTATGGAAAAGTTCTATCATCTATGCAATTGAATATTATCTTCATCTAATTTAAGTTCAATTTAATTTTCGTTTTGATTTATTTTGATAGAAAGGAAAAATTATGCCATAAAAACTAAAATTGTTATTGTTCCCTATTTTATGGATGATGATAATGGATATGATATGTCATGCGTGAAACATTATACAAACATCAATATGTTGCATGATTAATACTGATGTCTAAAATTATAAATGTTTGACAGTAATGATTTCAAGAAATTATCTAATTTTTTCAAAGTTGGTTCTTTTACATTGAACAGATAGCTTTTATTGATGTATTGGATTTCCTTTTAAACTTTGGAATTTTTTGAATTTAAGAACTAATTGTCATTCTGCTTTTCTTATTTTCTTTTTACTCATTTTTCCTCCATATCATTTTCAGTTTTTGTTGTTTTGTTTTTGCCATACTTCCAATGCATTTAAATGAACTCTTGATTACTTAATAGTTCTTTTTATTTTATTTTTCTTCATTTCTCAATTCTCAAAAATTTAATTCTTACAAAAATATATTCTGTTTTTAGCATCTGCTAGGAACAAAACGCAGTCTTTTCATATCTGCAAAGAGAAACAAAGTAAAATTTTGACATCTTTAATTCTTTTGTTTTTCAACATTATCAAATTGAAATTTTCAAAACTTTTCTTCCAAACAACTTGAAATTTATAAAGTTTTAAAATTTACAGCATAAACTGTATTGAGCTGTTGTATAGGAAATTGGAGCAGCAATTTTACTTCCATTTTAATCCTTCAAGTTTTTTAATGTAAAATAATTTTATTGAAATGTCAGTTTTCTGATCAACAATGCTTAAAATTATGTCGTTTATATTTCGTTCGTTTTCTTCTTTTTTGTTTGCTAAGTTGAAATTCATTAATTTCAACTGTTGACTGCAAATATGAAAGAACAAAAGGAGTATAAATGACACTGATCGTGACAAAGCAGAATTGTTGAAAATTCATAACTGCATGCAGCACTGCATGCCAGAGTAAAGTTGTATTCTGCCAAATATTAATTGATCATTATCACATATCTTAATTTTTTTTTTTGCTTTTTCATTTTATAATAATTTGATAAATTTGTGAAATGCAATAAATAAATATGCTTAATAAATGTACATCCATTACATAGCGTGTGCTAATTATCGATCAGTTGTAATTAAAGCAAATGTTGATTGATCCTTTTTGCCAGGAATTTGCCGGTGGTTCATCCTAGGAAATATTTTTTAAAACAAAGAAATTTATCTTCATTTCTCGGTCTCAATTATTGACAAGTCTTTTTCATAATTACATTTTTCAATGCAGAAAGCAATTGCTTAGAGTCTACCTTAAAGATATTTATTTTTGTTAAGTGATAATTCAATCTTCCAATTGTTCAGTTTTCCATGTCTGACATGCTGATACTGCGAATGGCTGGCTCTTCTGATATCGATGTTATTTAACTCTAAAACATCATGATAGAAATGTTGGAAAAGTTCAAAAATTTCCTCAACACTAATTGGAAAAGTTTGGAAATTTTTTAAAGTTTCACATTTTTATTAGGAAAACATGTTGCTTATTTCCTGTAAAAATCGCAAGATAAATGCGAAAAAAACTAATTTTAAGTTTTAAATGAGGATGTGTTAACATTATCAAGTCCGTTATTCTCACCAGTCTGTCGCTGTCGCCAGGGACAGTTAATTAAAATTCTAAATGAAATTTAATAGAAAGAAATTTACGAAATTTACTAATGAAATTTATTAAAATGAAATTTTATGAAATTTGTGAAATTTAACTGAAATGAAATTTACTATAATTTACTAAATGAAATCTATTAAAATGAAATTTACTAAAAGAACAGTTAGTCGGTTCATTTCGAAGTTCAAAATAAGTACTGATTAGAGATATGTGAAATCGAATCGTCACTTCCATGTATCAATGCATTATTGGAAATGAATAATTTGACTTCCATGTATCAATGGATTACTGGAAATGAATAATTTGACTTCCATGTATCAGTGCATTACTGGAAATGAATAATTTAACTTCCATGTATCAGTGCATTACTGGAAATGAATAATTTGACTTCCATGTATCAGNGACTTTCATGTATCAGTGCATTACTGGAAATGAATAATCCATTTAAAATGTTACTAAATTCTTATCCTAAATCATGTGCAAATAGAACCAGAACAAACGGACAGATGTTATTCCTACAAAAGCAAATAAAAATAATTTAATAGATACCTTTGTCTCCCTCTTTCCCTCTATCTCTCTCTCTCTTTCTCTCGGGAAATTGTCCATAAAATCAATATAACAGATATCAGAGTTGAAAAAAAAAAAGAAAAAAAAAATGAAATAAAAATTATTACTTGATTTTCAACGCTTTACTCTAGCATCTTTTATGCTTATAACAAAAAAAAGTTTGCAACTTTGTTTTTTTTTTTTGCAAAAAATAATTTTCCATTTCTGCAACAATGAATTTTGTTGACCTGCATGACCTCCACTGACCTCTTGATTTGACACTGAAATATTAATAAGTGTGAAATTACTGAAATATTAATAAGTGTGAAAAAAAATTAAAAATGTTTAAGAAGTATTCATTTTCCTCATTGGACAAATCGGACAAATCATTAAAAAAGAACAAATCATTAACATATAGTTGGAAATGAATATGCTACAATTATTACAACAAATATTTATAAGTTCGATTATAAGTTAAAAAATTTCACACTTTCTATTAGCTTATTTATAAAAAACTTTCAATTATAATTAGTACTATATTATCTGTTATCAATACAAATATCATTTATTATCATTGTATGTGATAAAATTCAATAATAAATGTAATTTTGGAAAAATGAGTAAGCAATAGCAATAAACAATGCGCATGATATGATCAAGTTAAAATACAATAGCTTCATAGATAATGATAAATGAAGAGGGAGAAGAAGAAGAAGAAAGAGAAAAAGAAAATGAATGAGAAGGAGAAGAAGGAGGAAAAGGGGAAGGCGAGAGAAAGAGGAGGAGAAGGAGGTGATGAAGAAAAAGAAGAAAGAGAGAGAGAAGATAAAGGAAGAGAAAAGCGATAGAAAAGGTAATACACAACTTTACACTTTAAAATTGAAAAGCATAACATATTAACATTTAAGATAAAGAAAGAACCATAGAAGCTTTAAGCTGAAGAAGTAACAGCTTTTTGTCTATTCCTATATCATATCATTTTAGCTCATTTCTATCACTTTTATCACTTTTCATTTCTTTTTTTTTTTTTTAATTATTTAAAATTTTTGCTAAAAGAAAGATAAATTTAAAAACAAAGAATAAATTATCGTTCGTATTCCATTTGTTTTCCACTTTCTTTTTTTAAGCTTTAAATTCTTTTTGTGATTTAATTTAATTTTTAATTTTTTTTTGATTATTTATCTTTCTATGATAAAAATTTTGAATAAATAAAAAAGCTTAAGTTTTATTGAAAATTCAATTTCATTTGAATGAATTAATCATTTCATTTCATCATATGTCATTTCATTTTTTTATCCATTTTGTTCTAAATGTTATCAATAATTGTCACAATATTTAGCATATTATTTACTAGCCAAATGAGAATGATTTAGCAGTGTTGCTGGGTGTAATAATGTACCCGTAATGTGATATGTAACATTAGGAAGTAATTGAAATATTTTGCATAAAAAATTTGAATAAAACTTTTATGTTGACGCAGCGCTCAATGTTTATTCAGATTTCATTGCAAAATTTCAATGGGTCAGTTTAAAAATACAGTCTTTTTTCTGTGTTCTTAAGCTCTAATTTCAAATGTTCCTCTATAAGTTAGCACATCTTTTTTTTGCATCCATTGTTTAATTTGATAAATAATTTAGAAATATGAGGATATAAATCGTAGAATAATTCATTGATATCTAATACTTGTTGTACTTATCAAAATTAAATAATGTTTAGACTATTTTTTCGAAATCTTATTATGAACTTTTGGCTTTACTCATTATTTATGCAAAATCTCCGAAATAGTCTTCTAATATTAACCTGATAATGATAAGGTCAAGCATAGGTTTTCGAAATGACTGATATTTATTAGATTTTACTGAATTACTGATATAACAGCAAATTAAAATGATTTAAAAATGAAAAGTAAAGCTAATATTAATTTGATGCTTTTGATAGTATAAATCGATCAAATATTCAGACTGTGTACAAATATCAATAATGTCGCTCATCTATTTATGTATGCTTTTTTTTTTCTTTTTATTTTTAAAATAAAATGACAATGACATTCTTTCTAAACTAAATTATTCAGAAAAGAAAGCAAAGTGAGTAATCAGAAGAAAAAATGTCACATACAAACATTGTTTATTTTTTTTGTATTCGATAATTCGAATTCATTAATGGTATCGGAAATAGAGATCTAATTCAAATACTATTTTTATTACTTGAATATACAACTCCTATTTGTAGTATATAAAATAATCTTTAGCTTTATACGTTCGTTTTTCCTTTGCATGAAATCTTTTTGTTTAAGGTATTGATAATATATTTTATTTCATGCAATTTTAACTTTTAGGCAAACTGAAAAGAAATAATCGGAACGACTGTTAAGCATATTTTAGATAATTGATAACGACTTGCAAAAATGCCTTTCAAGCGGCCATTGGGAGAACGGATTGAAAATCAAAGTTTGCCGAATTTCATAAGGGTAAATTCCTCTGTTCACTAGTTATTCTGCTGAACAATGACGCCATTTTCGAATAAAATTGAGAAAATAAAGTTAGCTGGTGGAAAATTTAAGCTATACTTTTGGAACAATAATACTTCATTCTCACTGATTAATTGAAACGTTTTTGTTTTTCACAGAACAAAAGGTTTTTTTTCAAAATTATGATAGGAAAGACGAAATGAACGAGCAAAATGCACCGCATTATAGTTAATGTTATTTTCAAATTACCAAAAAAATTTAACTTGAAATTAAATTTTTTGAAAATTTCAATAGATTTTATTATAAGTACTTTTAAAATTTGATAAAAATTTCATTTCATGATTGATTTTTATGACAGTTATTCGTGATCTTGCAGCCACTTCAAAATAAGCGTGCAATAGTTGGTCAAAATGTGCTACTTGAATGCCAAGTAGCAGGTCGTCCTGATCCGGTTGTGAAATGGCTTAAAGATGATCATGATGTTACACAGTGTCCTGATTATGAGGTTAATCCCTTGAAATTTTATTATTCTTTTCTTATTTTCATCCTTTCCTCATGTTTTGATGGCATTTTTTCTTGATATCGTAAATTTGGGTCAGTGTATCTTAACGAAATTTTCAACATATTTTTAATTATGGATTTCCTGTGAAAGCTTTGAATTGTTAATGCAGCAAATTTACCTGAATCGATCATAATGTTTTTAGATTCACAGCGAGCATTAATATCTTAATTATCATTGACACTGATAAGAAGTTATCTGAACATTTACTTCATATCGCTATCATTGATAGCCATATTCTGAAGAAAGTAATTTAGGATGTAGCTGTAAAAAATGGCAGTATTCTTTTCTGCAGCTTTTGTAAGAAAGAAATGGTAGAGAGATTGATCAGTTTATAAGAATTGCTTTGAGTAATCAAAGAAAACAAAAAGAGTTAGTGAACAAACAAATTAAGATAAGAGCAATCAAGTTTGCTGATGGATTTTTCTGTCAAATGGAATTTCTCATTCTTTCCCATTCATCTTTAGTTTGCATAATTACTTTATTTGCTTTTGTTAATTGAACATTGGTTTGTCGTCAAGTTTACCCTCCAATCATCAATTGATAATTTAAATGCAAGTCAGCATATTTCAAGTAATTATTGCACAAAAGCGCAAATATCGCAATGCAAAAAAAGGTAAAACGAAAACACTTTTTTGCAAGTTTTTTTCATAGCATTCACTATTTATTGCATGTAATTATAAGTTACTACTGATTGCAAAAGAAGTATTGCAGATTTCAAGCGTTGGTGTCAAATATCATTTAGCAATAAAGAATGCGCAAGCATCCGATAGTGGTCGTTTTACGGTGCAGGCAATGAATGTGGCTGGTATCAAGCAATCGACGTGTATGCTAATTGTTGCGCCGGCACCAACACCAATTCCTGGCGCAAAAAGTGTCGCGTTAGTATCTTTTTATTCGCCGTTTAAATTTTCCCATCTAAAAATGAAATCAAAGTATCTTAAGTCATTGCTCTTACGATATCAAACAAATATGAAGGACATTATGATTCGCTCACTTATGAATTCCGAGATAAAGTCTTAATTATGTTAAGATTCCATGACATAAAGTTGACTAATGGTAAGAATTACAATACTGTTTGAGAGTAAGTTGCACGATATCATTACAATTGATTAGTACTAAACTCTTCTCATCTTGATATCCAGTGTCCAGCATCAATCATGTTGCAGACAGGAAATACCTTTGCATTGAATGACCGAACACATTAAATTACCTTTGCATTGAATGACCGAACACATTAAATTATTGCTAAAATTGATTGCTGCAATTCATTGATATTCACACAGGAAAAAAAAACATAAATATTTTTATGATTTCAACATTTTGTTTGGAAAAACTTTAATCTACACATTTGCATAAAAGACAAAGTGAAATTTTCATATGAATTGAAAATGACTGCGTTTACTTGAGCTTTTAACTTTCTACTCACTTTTATCATTTGTATACCAAATATTTTTTATAGATATAAGAAATCGTTGATGTAAGATGATCTGTTGATTTAGTACAGATTTCACTAAATTATACTAAAACTTTTTAGATTTTATTAGATGAAGTTTTTTTTTTTGTTTGATTTTATATCTAAAACACAGCTGCACAACTTCATTTTCATTTTTATTTTACAGAAGCTCACCAGCACCACCACAAACACCCATTGGTCCCTCAGCGCCAATCTTTTTGAAAGATTTAAAGAATTCACCACTGAAACCTAGTTCGCAGATTATACTAGAAGCACGAGTAGTTGGTTATCCGGAACCACGGGTGGAATGGTTAAAAAATGGATTGCCAATTAATAACTATCGGTTTGTACTGTTACTTGCTATCATTTCAAATTCTGTACTTCATCGCTATTTTTATTTATTTTTCAATATTTTTGCTATTTCATTTTTGACAGAAAAAGATATTTCACTTCAGGAATACACAGGTTTTTGATTCTTATAGCTAAAATTTATAAACAAAAAATTTGTTATTTTTTCATAGCTTTGCTTAAGAATTGTGGAAATCGATGAGTGAAATCGAAAATTAAACAAAAGAAATGAGTGAAATTAAATGGATCGAATATCATAGCCTGTTATTTCACTATTTAAATAGAGTTGTAAAGCCAAATGTTTAATTTAAATTTACTTCATCTTTATCAAGCATTCACAAAGGAACTACTCAAATGATTCTACAAATTGGGCGGAAGTTTTACCGTTTTAAAGCACATTTTGGCTTATAAAAACGTAATTTTGACACTTTATAATTTACTAAAATGCGGCAATAAATCAAGATAGAAAAAATTTGTTTGCAGGGTGAGAACAGAGTATGACAATCGAACAGGTATTTGTGCATTAATTATACCTCAAATGTTCGCCGACGATATTGGAGTATATACATGTCGAGCGACTAATTTACATGGAATTGCTGAATCTACTGCAAAGGTATACATTTTGAAATGTTTGAACTGTCGAATCTTTTAAATTGCAGTTGTTAGAAAACAAGTCAAATTTTTTATTTTCTATTTCTTATTGGAATTCTTATTTTTTTTCATGTAATTATTAGATTCTATCAAAACTAGAATAATATAATAAGTAACGTCGATAAGATTGATGATAAAGAATTATAAGAAACTAAAAATTATTACTTAGCCAGATGAACAACAGCTAGATAAAAAAAAAAAAAAAAAAAAACCGAATTATTCGAGGAACTGAAATGATTTTGAATGCAATTAATTGTTTCCATTATTTGCTATAAAACTGCAGCAAGCAATACACTTCTGTTATTCCATCAAAAAGCATTTTTTATTTGAATTTAATTTCACTTTTTTTTAAAGCTAATGCCACGAGATGAATTTGAAAAGTGGTTTTACGAGCAACAGTCATTGATCACAACAGAACGGAAGCAAGCTATGCTTGCGCAGTCTCAAAAAGAAAAGCCAGGTGAGAGATTGAAATTGACCGAAACATTTTCTTGTCATGAGAATTATTATGCCGACTAGTTGATATGCTATTAGCATATTTGTGTCATGGAAAGGATTCAAATTTTTTGAAAATTGATTGCTCAATTATTTTATCATAAACATTTGCAAAATATTTGAATAAGATTGCTCAAATATATTACAGAAATTAATCAGTCAGTTTTGCGGACAGCGATTCAGCAACAAACTGTCCTACAGCGTCCAGCAACTATTACTCAACGTCAAACAAATCGATTTATTCAAAATGGCAGTTTTAATCGTGATAGAATTAATGAAACAGTAAGCTGATATACAGTTTTTTAAAAAAAAAGCTTGGAACCAAAAGCAGGCCTACTTTAAGTGTTTAGTTATCTTAAATGATAAGAATGCTTAAATGCTTAAATGATAAAAAAAAGTTTTTAGATAGGATAGAGGAAATAAATGAGGACTTGTTTGGTTTAATTTATTACTTCTGACACGATAGTGAACTTTTCAATCATTCTTAACGAAATAGAATCATTGAGTCATGTGACACCATTATACATTTGTAGAAAACTGTTCGGAATTGAATTTCGATTAAGCAATTATTGTAATTTTTCATCCTTATAGCCTTGTGATCTAAATGAAAGTGAAATAGAAGCGGAACTTGCATCCATAGATTCACGTGAATTCGGTGGACCACCGCGAATGGAAACCCCGCTGAAAGGATTGAAATTAACGGAAGGCACCGATGCACTTTTACAGTGCAGTATTATAGGAAATCCTAAGCCTAAGGTTATAATTATTTGGATCTTTGAACAAATTTAATAACTATTGGTGATACTAGAAACATTTTATTGTTGAATTCTCAAATTTTTTTGTTGTTCCGTTGTTTATTCACAGGAAAAAGATACAAAAATATCTTTACTCATTTCAAATTACCTGTCAGGTTGATATAAGCTAATTTCTAAAAGTTATATTTTTGCTTGAGTCTTTTTATGAGATGAAATTTTGAATTTTCAAGCGCTTATTTGATTCATTGGCTAATTAATTGACCAAGTAAGCGTTATGTTATGATCCATTATAAATGCGAATTTCATCACTAATAAAATATATTTTTTGCAGATAACATGGTTAAAAGATGGAAAAGTTATGGATTTAATTGATTCAGAAGGAATTACAGCAATATTTAAAGGATCTATGGCACTTATGAAAATCTCATCAGTGGTACCTAGCGATAGTGGTGAATATGCGCTTGTCGCAGAAAATTATTATGGAAAGGTTAAGTGTCTTTTAAGCTTGCATTATGTCTAATCATTAAGTTATCGAACTTTTCCACAGTCTACGGTGTGACTAATAACTGATCAAAGAAGCTGACTTCGACAGCTTTATAAATTTTCTCTACTGCAAAAATTTCAATTCAAATTTTTGCTCAAGTTATTTATGATACGTTATGGTAATTCTGAAAAAAAATCCAACATTAAATCCCTTATTGAAATAATGGAAATATCTTGCACTTTTTCAAAGACCAGGTGTGATGATTTGACCATCAGTAACCAAGCTAATTTCATCAATTATACAAGATTGTGAATTTGCAAAGTTCTGAGCCATTGTGATTCAAAGTAACGTGAAATTAAAGCGATGATTTTTAATCTGTATCATCCTAAAAGATTCCCAACTAGTTTCGTATGCAAAAGTTGCATGGAGGGAATGATGTAATAGCAGAAACTGAGCGTTATCATAATTGAGCTTGTTTAAAGTCTTGCTCTTATGAAGCACTTTAATTTACTCATTATTATTGTTAACTAAGTATTTAATTTTGCAAGTGTGATAGCGTAGAAAACTTGTATTTTGCAAAAAGTGAACTCATAGAGAGGAAAACGGATAAATTTCAGGATTAAAAATCCATACGGAATTTTAAATCATTTAGCGTTAGATTAATAGATTAACAAAGAGATTAAAAATTCTTAGCCGATTTTCAAAAAAATTCGAAATTTTCGAAAGAAGCCATAATAGCATGCAGCTATATATCATTATAGATACGTGAAATTTGTATTATGAAATTTTTTAATTTCGAAATTTAAGCTAATTTGTAGTTTGTGCTAAAATGTGAAACACAGATTACATCAATTCTCATTAACAAATGATCAGTGTTATTAATGAAGTATACCATGAATCATCGCTCGTTAATTATTACTTTCTCAGTTATAAAAAGCAGAAAAATTTGTTTAAAGATTTGCACAAAAAGTTCAATTTCCGCTTAATTTTTTTTTTTTTGCAAAATGTTTGATGACATTTTTCTAGCTGTAATTATTTTTTCGGTGTTCCTTTGTCCCTCTTAAATTAATTGCTCTCATCAATTTGTTTTAATAGCAAAAGAAAAAGAGGTAGAAAAGAAAAATATACTTTCGAGAAAGTTGAGAAAGTTTGCTTGAATATTTTTTGAACAATTTGTTCCGAAAAAAACTATGTGAGAGAGTAAAAAAAAACTATTATTTAACTAATATTCAGTCCACTTTTTAATTTAGCGAAAATATTTTTAGATTTGAGTTTATAAAATTTTTGATGGGTTTTTCTGATTAATAAAATTGAAGAGAATAAAAAAAAAAATTTACCTCATGAAATCGCATAAAAATATCGCTTTAATTAGTAATTAAGTTAGCATGAGCTTCATTCAATGAATATATTTTACCATCAAACATTTTGTTCTATTTTTTGACTATGATTTATGATGATATTTTGAACTGTTAAGAAATAATTTATTTCAAGAATTAGTTAATTCGAAGTTGAGTTATAAATTATTTTTAATGGCTAGCAAACCGATCGAATGAACGTGATAATATCCAGTGATCCAAGTAGTGAGCTGAAGTGTTCAAGATGAATGAGTGGGTGAATTTCTTCTTTTCTCTCTTTTTTCTCAAATTAGCTTCATCTTATCTATGTTCATCCTATTTGTTCGCTTCTTCTCATAAGCATCTGTTTAACTTCTATTTGTTGTACTATTTGCTAAGTGCCTAACATTCATTTCTTTTGCATTTCGAATTAGTGAACAAAAACAAATGAAAAAGAAATGTGAAGCGAAGCTTTCGTTCTTATCAATAATATTTCTTACTTTTAATGATAAGTGATAATGAAAGGAGAAAGAGTGAAGATGTTAAGGCTTTTGCACTGTTGAACGATGATTGCAAGGCGCAAATGGCTTGAAAGTAATGATCAGTGAAGTAAGTAATCTGACAAATGAATTTATCGTTGCAACGATTAGAAAACAAAATAAAGAGAATGAGGAATGGAGAGAACGAGTGAGAAAAAAATTGTAAATTTTTAAAGAATTCCCCTTTATTTTAACAAATTAAAGCGCTACAGGCATCTTTGGAGAGAAATCTCAGTGACTGGAGGTGAGAAATATCTAGAAGACAGAAGAAGCAACTATTGACGCCACCTATGTTTATAATTGACTATTCAGACTATCGGCAGTTTTTTTCATTTAAAAATTACTTTCCTACTTTACATACCTTTAATAGTTTAGATTTAATTGTGAAAAAAAAAAATTGTTGAAGTAGAAGCGAGACTATATACTGTGTGTCTTCCTAGCTTGTTAACTTTCTGACATAGTTATTGGATTTCGGGTTAGATTATTCCAAAATCCAGTCTGTCCATTTGGAAAGCTTTATTCGATAAGTTGATTAGTTCACTATTTAGTCTCGGATAGAAAGTTAATCTCTTCCATTTTTCAGTTAATTCTTCTGCAACTTCCATCCTCTTGTCAATTTATAATGGCTTTTTCTTATATTTATGCTTCAGATATTAATATTTACCGCCCCATTTTTGCTAGTATTTATTTGCCATTCATTGGAAAGTTATATTTTATAAATTATTTCTGAAATTTTACAAAAACTGTGGGCAGCAGTACTACCAGGATGTGATGTTAGATGACTTGCTTACAAATATATCTAGTTACTGAGCAGTTTGCTAATATCAAAGAAATTTAAGGTTGAGAGCAAAGCGCTTATCGAAGTATTTCCATTGCATATATCGAATGAACAGCGATCAGAACAACCTAAACAGTTTCAAAATTTTTACCCTGTAGACAGTAATTACGAACGATTTGGTCAATTACAACAAGAGCAGGTTGAATTTAAAAATTTTTAATCACAAAATTGTCATTTAGTTTATTTTTATAATATTAAACTTGCCATTATCTATTCATGAAAACTCAAGACTTCAATTGCTTATCGAAATTTACATCTTATTTTGTTATGAATTTTGGATTGACAATTTTACGTTTGAGTTTATGTTCGATATTTTGATATATACTTATTTTCAACTTTATCTCAGATTTAATGATTAACTCGTCATTTTGCTAATAACCCAAATTATTAGGTCTAAAATGATATTTAGATTGAAATTATGTGAAATTTTCAAATATTTGTTTTATATATAGCGTTTTATGCACAATTATTTCCCAACACCAAGGTATCGCGACATGAGTCAATGCAGGCAGATACTTCAAGAATTAGCAAAAAACAGCTACTTCAAGAATTTTATTTCTTTAGCTCATTTATTCCTTTACCGTAAAATTCAGGATTCCAATGTGTTATTCAAAAAGAAAGCATTTGCTAAATGTTTGAGAAATTTTTTTCAAATCTTTTGTTTACCGTAAGAAGGCTGAGAGTTCCCGAATTTCCGTAGGATATATTTCGTTGTTGCAATGAACAGATGGAAGAGTAAAAGAGCACTGTCTTGCAGAGAAAAGAATTCTTTGAAAAGTTTTTCGGTTTTTTATTTTGTCTAACTAAAACAAAGTAATTTATACTTTATTTTAGACATGAAGTATAGATAAAAAGAATTTAAAACGGAACTGGGATGAAATTGGGACTTTCATAATATTTATTGCAAATTTATTGAAAAAATTAAAAATGAATAAGCATTGCTTAATAATCGAAATATTTTACTGCAACGAAAGAATCATAATAAAATAATAAACTTAAGTGAACAATGAAATTAAAAAGCGCCAAATTGTTTTTATTCATTTACAATCTTCTATAATTTATCTTGAAATAATGTAATGGTTATTGTGGTAGTTGAACTTTTGCTGTTGTTCCAAACAACAATTTTTTTTAAATTACTTTTAAAATTTTCAAAATCCTCCTTTTAGACTCTATCAATCATTTGCTAGCTTCAGTATCTCTGTTGCTGCTGTTGATCGTATCGGATCTTAACGATTTCAAATTAGCCAATAACTATTATAGACAAAAAAAAATAGTTGAATACAATAAAAAAATCAAAAAATATTCACTAAAATTTAATTTTTATATGTAAAAATGTAAGATGCAAGTCAGTGAGCTAACTTCTTTCTGCTATCAGTTTGTTTGTTTTAATTTGAGTGGTATTTCACTGACATTTGAAAAGCAAACAAAATTTGCAAACTAAATCACTACATTTTCATTATTTCTGAGTAACTAATTTGTTAGGATTTTTTATTTAAAACTAATTTTAATCATTTTGAACTTGCAGTTTATTTGCTTTCTATTAAGCATTGTCAAAATGTTATGTTTGCAAGAAAAAAAGTTGAAAAAATTTTCCAAAAATAATCGAAATTTTTATTTTCTCTGATTTTCTTCTTGAACATAATTAAAGTGAATGAGAAAATTGAGCAAAAATAATCGAGATTTTAATGAATTACTTAACTGAGTCGTTGCATTTCAGAAATTTTGCACGATTTTAGTTTTCATCTGACAGGAACCATTTCCGATTAATTTTAATGAGTTCCTTTAAAATTTGGGTATTTGTTGTTATAATTATTTGTAGTTTAATGAAATGTCATAATTGGTCACATAAAAAACGAAAGTAGTTGAAGAGAAGCATTTTTAAAAAAAGCTTAGACATTATTGAAATAAAAAGTGTGGAATTTGATAAATAGTTCTCAGAAAAAGCCTGGACATCAATGAAATAAAAAGTATAGAATTTGATAAATGAGAAAATAAATGAAATAGTTTAAGGAGCAGATGTACTAATAAAAATGCCTATTTTTATGAATTGCTTCATAAGATTTTGCTTATTTTTATTTCTCCGTGTTTTCCTAGTACATTCATTATTTTTTAAGTGGCAAGAAGAAAATCAGAGACAACAGCAACAAAAGCGCCAAGCAATCAGGCATTTACCGGAACAGGCGCATTACGCTCAACCGGCAATTCCTCATCAGCAGGTTCTACTTATCATTTCTAAATTTTTTTAACAGAAAAAATCCGACAAAAAATTAAAAGCAAAATACGATGAATATTTATAATGTTTATGGAGTAACATAAACTTTTGAAGGTATTAATGGAATATAGCAGCTTTATTGTGTAAAAACTTTATTTTACTTTGTTGTATGATTTATTTGTAGAACTTTACTGTGAATCTATTGGCAGAATACCGGTTAACTTGGTTAGGAATGTTTTTATGAAGGAATTATTCTAATTTTCTAATAAGCACAAGATTTCAAGTTCAGCTAATTAAGATTTTAATTTTAGTTTGATAAATATGGGAAGAGTAGTGTTATTTTAACTACTTGATAGCACTATTTTTTAAATGCAACAGATTTCTTACTATTGCTAAATTATTATTCGAGTTCGATTTAAAACGTTGTAATTTTTATTGTCAGTTTGTTTGCTTTTTTTTTTTGTTTATGACTGAGACATAAAAATTTTAATGCAATGAAATATGGCTTTATTTCATTGCATTAAAAATTTCTAATTTATAAATTTTTTTTTCTTTTTTAACTACTTTTTGGGCATTTTTCAGCAACGATTCTACCAGCAATCATTTCAAGTGCCACAATTACAGTCGAAACAACAGTATTCTGACAAAGTAAGTTTGATTATGTATAATATCAAAGTAAATTTAAAACACAATATCAAGTTTAAGCCTCATTTCACTTACCAAAGCCTATTTGACAAAAAATCAGGAAAGGTAAAATATCAGTTTACTCTTTCAGATTTTGATAATAATCAAAATTAACTTCTTAATTAATCTAACTTTAATTACTTGAAAGTCCAAGGATTTGAACTAATTGATTTAATATGAAAAATAAATTCTACTATTTTATAAAATTTTTTTTTGAACTTAGCTGAAGCGCTGAATTAAATCTTTGCTTGTGATAATTTAAATTTACGATTAAAGATATCTAAAATTCTTACGAATTTAAATTACTATTATTTCTGGAGGAGAAGAATATTGCTAAAAATTATATGAATCATCAAAAATTTCATTATGATCGTCTAGCTATGAAAGCGGCCACAGATCATGCTTATCAAATAATCCTAATTTGGCAGTAAGCATGAGCTTTTTGGAGGATAATAAGGCTTAAAGATTGATTAAAAAGCAACGATGAAGTAAACATGGAATAAATATACAATTAAATCATAGATATCATTCATTAAACAATCTTCAATAGTAATGCTTTAATAACAGAAAGGCTTTACAATTTCTTTTCAGAATATTTAAGTGAAGAAATAATGTGAATTATTTACTTTCATTTTTATTAGATTTTTAAATTTTATTAGTCGTTGAAATATTGGTAAATTAGGCGTGTCAATTACAGTTTGAAGAGCATCGACCTCTCTTACCACGTCCTACTTATCAGCTTCCGCCGCCAGCACAGTTGAATTTGCAATTGCAGTACCAACAACAGTACGAACAACATCATCCCCATCAGATACATTTCGATTATATCGAACAGGGCCGATATTGTCCGAACATGTCATTCGTTGAACGGATTGCACCTCAGGTACACAGTGTTCATTTTGTTAATTGGTACAACATCGTACCTGATACCGGAAAAATATTGCAAATTGTCAGCATAATTTTAGAAATATAT
>JARVGP010000554.1:0-37266 GCA_029876185.1 Mansonella ozzardi | reverse complement strand
CTTTCATTAGTTTTTGGTGCAACTCTAACTAAACACTCTATTTCCTTATTATCTAACCTGCCAGGTTCAGGTATTTCTATATGAAATTCTGATATTAACAAAGTATAGTGCTGCTGATACACTGATGAAATAATAAATATAATGTGCAGTTACAATGCACAGTGAATTTCAACGTGAAAATCACTTTTCACGTTGAAATTGATTTAGAGAGAAATTATTTTTCAAAAATATTCCATCTTCTCTTCCCATGCAACACAACTTCACATCTCAAATAAAAGCTAATAATAAATTGCGAAAGTTTTTGCGCAATCAAAGCATCACGTGACCCCGACACCCTCTCTTCACCTCCATCTACCCATGTTTATCCCGTCATTTAGGTGAACTATTATCCTTTCCTTCCTAACATTATAATTACTAGGAAGCAATCAATCGTTGTGAGACCTACAGGAAATATAACAATGAAATATTTGCATTCCAGTGTGAAATAGAAACATATCGTAGATGCGATATGAATGGAAAGGTGAAGAAAGGTCATCGAGAGTAGATAGCTTAGCTTAATCTCGATTGGACCAGAAGAAGGGAGCAGTGACCTGAATATTGTGAATTATGGTACTTCTTGCAAGACCTTAAACTTTGACTCCTTGTAAAGTTCTTTCAAAATATATATTTAAAATGATTTCAAAATATATACTTGAAATTTTAAAAATATATACACAAATGTTAATAATATGATATGCGATTGTTCAAATTGAGTGATTCAATTGTTAAATGTTTTGTGGGTTGGAAAATTATCAAAATAATTTGTGGTATTACTATATGTATATTTCACTTCCTTTTATTAGAAAAGATAAAATACACATATGGTGCATTTCATTTTCAATCACTAATCCTAGAATAAGTTATCTTCTTTGAAGTCCTTGAAGTCATCCGCTTATATCTGAAATAAGTCATTATTAATGGTTCACTAAAAAAATGTGCAAAATTTAAAGTTAATGTTACGCCTATCAAATTGAGATGTCGAAAAGCGCAACAATCTCAAACAAACCTTCCGGTGTTTCATCTTGATATTGAAGGCATGAGCAGGAACTTGTTTCATTTCCAGCACTATCTGCAATATTTGAAGTAGAGTTTTCTTTCAACAAATCCATTCATGGATTTGTTGCACAGTATCGACGAATCACCTCATTATTCCGGTAATTCGTTGACAACTTGGTACCGAAACTCAAACATATAGCATCCTTTTGATAAAGTAATTGAAATCATACCACGGCAACCTATTGGTATTTAATCCGTTTCATAGAAACTAACAATTTCTATGAGTGATTATGGATACATTACTTCTCATGTTGCATAAAATGCATACAATTTTAAGGACAAAATAAATGTTCCAGCAGGATCCATCTATACATACTATCACTCTTCCATGAAATCCGGAAACTAATGTGTTGATACGTGGAAAATAATTGATGTTCAGAAGAGAAGCTAATTAGGATTTCTGTGACATTTCCTCCCTCTCAACTAATTTCAACCATAGACTGTGCACTAGAACTGAGCTTACAGGATGAGGAATCATTTGCGCAGCTCCATTCGTCAATTTCCGATAAATCCGCAATGGTGCTATAGCTCGAAGAAGAGCCATATGAGTGTTCAGTAATCAGTGCTGTTTCCATAAGTTCACTTAATACACAGTACCATTCCGGCAACTGAATTCAGATCATTTTGTTCCTTGTTGTACTTCTTACCACAACAACAACAAATAAATGGATTCTATATTATCCATTCTTAGATTGGCAAATGATGAATTATAATAGCTACATTGATAAAAATTGAGCGTGAATTAAAATAATTTAGTAAGATTCATGTTTTTTTCAAATTTCAATATGTAAAAGAGAACCGATGCTGGCAAATAAATATTGGTTTTGTAGGGTGGTTTCCACACTGTATGTGCTACAAGTTCACTTTTGCCATTCATCCAGTAACTATCCATGATGATGTTGTCTTCACGTCCAAATCGAACCTAAATAAGTATTCGGTATTTTTGAAGCTTAACTCTGATGTAATTAAGATGCAGTGTAATAATAGGCAAAACTATTTAGAGTCAAATCAATGATTAGTCCAATTTTAATTTGGATTTCAAGAGCTTTTTTTCAGTTGTTCATCATGTTCTGTGAACTATCTATCAGTTTGAGTTAAGATTCAGAGAAAAGTTCTTTGTATATTTAAATATTTATTTTCTTTTTCTGAACTGATTATAACCTTGCGTTTGAATTCTTTCGATTCGTGCTCAATCAAACGCATTGAACGATCGCTTTCATCGTAAAGTATTAACTGCTCGATGCCATCTGGAAGTATTTGTTGAAACAGTGTCTTCATTTGTGATATATCTGGCTTTGACACATACACTGCCACAAATTTAAGCGTTTTGGACTTCTTCAATGAAGGATAACTTTTAAAGAATGCACGATTAGTAGTACTAATCGAATACAACGATGGAGCCAATGTCAGCCAAGTTAAACGATCCAAATCATCTGCAAAATAACTGGGAATATTACAAATTGAAACATTCGAATATTGGAATGTCAAATCATGTTGATTGTTGCAGTACTAAAATATGACAAATTGTCATAGAATATAATTTTTTGCAATAATCTTAAATTAAAAGCTTACTTATTGCTTGAAAGCAAGTGAACGCATCTTCAGATGGTACAAGAGCACCCAGCAAACACAGCTTTTCTAGTGTTTTCTGATATTTCAAGCAAAGCAACTTTAAGACTGATCCTATTATTACAACACCCTGCAAGTTGCTACTTGCGATAATGAAATCATGAATATTTTATTTTCTGTTTGGCTATGTACATATGTAAAGAAAGATTAGAGTATCATTTAAACACCACTTTTAAAATCAAAGCACGCTCACATTGAATTGATCAATGCGTACCTGTAACTTGATGTTATTGAGAGATGTTGAAGTAAGCTGCTCCACCTGTCGTTCACGTAGGATATTTCGATGACATTTGTCCTCGTTGTATCGTTGTTGTATATGAAGCAGATGCAGTTTCGGAAATGAAAATAACACTTGAATCAGTGAATCGTACTTACTGCTAAATATTTATTTCATTAAGAAATGGACAATTCCTGAATGATCGTTCTTTTGCTATTTTTTGCTTATAAAATTTCTGAGTACATGCTGATAAGATGTTCGAAAGAATCTTTTCACACAAAATCTAACAATAAAATATTGTAATTATCTAAACTCTGCGATAATTATTTAAAATATTTAATAGTCTTTCTGATAAAAGTTGTTACCGCTATCCTAAGAATACGTTAACAACTGTATTTTTGAATGGCAAAATGATAGTAAAAAAATATTTTTCATGCTTAAAAATAATCAATATCATGGAAATGGTTGTTTAATTGCTGCATAATTCATTAAAAACAAGAATGGGCAGCATTTTAATTGATTAATGCAAATCGTTTTCTGCGATACAACAGATATGAACTTGTTGTCCTTCTTTTGAAGAATTACTTACTCAGCAAAAAAGTTGCTGCAGATGTAGAGTTCGTACACATTCACCAAACTGTGCAATATATTTGCACTCAAAGGACACAGGGCGTGTTCATCATGAATTGCCAATTTCCGGATCAATGGACATCGGTCCAGAAGTGGTTCCATCATCAACTAATCGATGAAAAAGCATTCTCAATCTTTTTATCAGACTTTTCTAATCCTGTTTAAGCCTTTATTTCCGAAATAAATGCTTTCTGTTTATTTGAAGTTGTCTAACTGGTTTAACTCATTTTAATGCAGTGATTCTTGGCTTTGTAATTTAATTCCGATTTTTAAAAAAACGAAACAAACGCATTGATTAGCTGAATATTGATTTTCCACATCTATTACAAAATCTTTTCCGGATAAAGCAACGTCATGAGTACGAATTGAGCAGTACAACACATCTTTCCACTAAAATTTCATTTGTCACAGTTCTAACCTTTCATCCTTGCTCTTTAACTTTCAATTTTTGAAATCGTGAACCTAACCACTAATTCTTTTATGTAACTTCTTTTTCCTTCAGCAATTTGAAAAATATGAAACATAATATAAATTGTGCTATCAATTACTAATTTATCATCCCTTCATCGTTCCGCTCTTCCTATTTCACTGGAATGAAATTTCAAAGCAATAAATTCTCTAAAATAAAATCAACAGAAAATTATATGTGCCGCAAAATTAGCCGTTAATAAACCAATTTTTTCTTATTTCTTCAGAAATAGAACCTTATTGAATAACTTATGGAGGGTAACATTGACACTAGAAAGTCGAGTTCTGCTTTTTACATCAAGATATCGAAACACACGCCAAAGTACATCGTCAGATAAAGTGTCCAACATTCGCGCTAATTGTATCTTTCATTATGCACAATCAATGGAATAAGTTTCAATAACCAAAAATAAACGTATATGATAAAGTTTCAATTTTCGACTGGATTTGAACATTGTAAAGTTTGCATCATTAAGATTAAAAGGATGCAAAAACCAACCAACTGCACCGCTTCCAAATATTTTATAAAACTGATTATGCTCAAAATTTAAGAATTTATATATGATGCTTGGTGTAAATTATGCATGCAATTCGGTAGTTTTAGAAATTTGAATATGCTTATCACATCATTAACTAAGATTTCATTATTGAAATACATTATTGAATACATCGCCAACTTACAGCAATTATTAAATGATGATGTGATAAATATCCAAGAAATTCATTCAACCTAAATCGAATGGATCCATTGTGATACATTATGAGCCTGGTTAGTATTATTAATTTTCACCGTTTCTTCATTGCTATCATTATTAGTTCTGATCAGTACCGAAAGTCTGTCGAAGCTATTAAAGGCGCTTGTCAGTGCCAAAGATCGGAAAAGGAAAACATTCATGATTGGTTTGACTCATGAAATTGAGCAGAAAAGTATAGTGAAATTGGATAAGTCAACAAATTTCTTCATTTGAAAGTAGCACACAATGCTACGTTTACACTGACAACAATTTATGATCAAATTGTTCAGTACTTTCTGCAACCGTAAACAGATCAAAGATTTCCATTTTTATTGTATTTGAGCTTTATTCAATGATTTTTATATTGATTTCAGTTCAAAATTTATGATTTTTGTTTTATTGAGGCATATGAAAGCAGTTAATTGATGATCAAGAACTTTCAGCTCTTTTTTGTTAAATTCAGGGCTGAATAGTATGAAGAAATGTAGTATGAATGAAGTAATCATTACTTGTTTGTTTAGCTTATCGTTAACATCAGCTTGAAATTTTGGTTGACAATTTCGTGATGGTATAAAATGATCCCGACATGACTCGGAGGAATGGAATGAAGATGATCCCGACATGACTCGAAAGAATGGAATATATGGATAGGTCGGAAGATGAATAATACAATCATGTGCTTACTTAAAATTTAAATCATCCATTATAGAAAACACTTTCATTCTCGCTTTCTGAATGTCTCGTACAGTGTGTCACTATTCAAACATCTTTGTATGCCATAATTGTAGTATTATATGCTAAAGAGCGCTCCAAATCGAGGCCTTATCAGTTATTCCTTTTGCTTTTTCTTCCACTTTCTGAATGAAGAAGCAAAATCTTTCCCACATTTCTCTTAAATTTCGATTCATACATTTCAGTTACAAAAAAGTAAATCCTTCAAGCTAACAATAACTAAACCAATACAGTATCTTCATCCCTGGTACGAAAAAGCACAGCATGGATTTAGTAGTGAACGCTTAATATTTATTATACTTCATTATCATGTCAGCTGCTATCACTAAAATATGGAATCATAAGCCACTGAATGTTATGCTCAGATGATCATAATTAGTTTTTTACTATCATATCACAGTGTTATTTATAGATGTGGATGCAGCATTTTGTAGATGGTATGCAATGAGTCAGAATATAATTAAGAGAAGTTACACAGTTGTAACTATCGCACAATTGGTATTATTTTTTTTTTTTTTTTTGATATTATAAAGTTTTGTTTACAAATTTTAGTTTATACCATTTGTCATAGTTCAAAACTGATAGTATCATATGATATAATAAAACAAGCAGACAACAACATATACAACACTATGTCATATATTCGAAAATGGAATTTCTAATTGAATAACAAATTATACCTGACCTCCTCAAAGTTTTTTCTCTCCACTGTGATAATTGTTGTATCCTCTGATAATATTCAATCGTTATATCTTCCCAACATATTGTTGCTGTCTAATTGATCCTTTTATTGTAATGATTTCAATAAAAATATTCTAGCTATAGTAAGAAGAAATGAAATAGTACATCAATATAAAATTATTTTAATTTAGAATTTTTCATTTATCGCTCTATTTGTCTGCTCATTCATTTGGAACAATGGTGATATATATATTCAACTCGGTTATAACGGTTATGGCTGGCAAACGCTAGTTATTGCATGCTTGTGTTTCATCTGTATAGTCAATCTAATTAGTTCACTTTCACAATTAAGTGGCGTAAGTGTATTCCAAGAATATGGTAAAGTTAAGGTACGAATCACCTTTGCTTTTAATTTTATTTCCTAAATTAATCGACAGAATAATAATGAAAAAAAAATTACTTAGTTCCTTAATTGTTAATTTCTTTAGCAATATCTTCGTATCAAGTCAATCATTTAACGATAATTACAGTTACTAGTTGTTTATGGAGTTTGCGCATTGATGGCAATTGTTGCTGCTGCTTTAGAAACATGGAACAGCAAGCTAGCAGCAAATGCTGGAAACAATATCCTTCATCCACGTTTTGTTATCGCTGCTGTAAATTATTCTTCTTACTATGAATCTGCCCTTATTCGCTACTTAGACGTAGTTTATTATAATAACATTAAACTATTTAAAAGTTTCATGAGACTAATTGTTTTATAACATATTTATTAGCCATTGATATTTTCCAGTAATTAATATGAAAAATTTCGTGAAAATTGTTGTAAAATGTACTTTTTTGATAATAAGCCTAATTTGTATTTACATTGAAGATAAAATTAAGTCAACTTTACCAGCAAATAATTTTCAATGAATATTAAATTTTTTTAACAATTGAGTTTTTTTTTTTTTAATTTAGAAACTTCAGTGTAACTTAAAATCATTCAATTGCAGGTATTTTGTTGGCTGCTAATTGTATCGCATGCTATCGTGATTTTAACCGTTTTATTTACGTAAAAACCTGAAATGGACCGAAGATATCATCAATTTCTCTTCCTAATACTCTATTTGTTCATTTAATGATTCAGTTCAGTAAAATGACAATTTGCAACTTAATAAATTGAATTTTTGCAGGCAGTCTTGAGTATTGTCTAGATCAGTAATATCAGTAGTGAATGGCATCTAATATGATTAGTGCTGGAGTTAGCAAAAATTAAGTTCATCTAGATTATCCATTATCCATTGCATGAATAAATTTATCCCACATAGAATTAAGAACAAATCTTTCTTTCTTTTGATTTATCAAAAAAATAAAAAATAAATGAAATTAATAGAAATAAATTCGTCTTTCAAGAATTTTATTGTCTCTATGAAAGAGTTTAATCTTCAAGTTTGTATTAAGCTTATCTTAAATTTCTGTTCTTTCTTTTGTTTGATTACAATGTACTTTATTTGAGTAAAACAATAAAAGTGACAATGATCAATTTTTGTTTCTATAAAATCGATTCGCAAAGGAATGGTCCTGAAATATATTTCTGGATAATGCTTATAATACCTCATGCAACCTCCACAAACCATAATTCTGGTTATTTGGTTAGAATTGTTTCTTAAATTTTCATTCTCGTCTACCGTGCCACTTCTTGGATTCTGAAATCTTGTTCATACTAGTATCATGCTTTCCATATGATTACATTTCATACCACGTATAATGATATTTCGTTTATAATTAATGATCATTTCAGATAATAAAATTTAATTGTAAATCTAGCTTATTATTGCAGCTTTGATGTGAACAAAAACAAGACTTCATTCAGTAAACCACTTCAATGCCTGATTGATTTGAAACGTGCATAAAATAAAGTGATACAAGTAAAGAAATCTCGTATCACTAAATCAGATAATTATATTATCACAGGAAATGTTTGCATCTTGAACATGATACATCATCGTGCCATGTATCAGCAGGAAACACCGTGTTTTCTTGTCTCATTTATCCTCTTGTGAACAATTTGATGGTCAGTAAGCGACTGGAAATCCACCAGTACTGCCGTGAAATTGTCAAGTTATTGAATCTTGTAGAAACTTTATAAAAATTGGTTTCAAAAAAATAATTTTTTCTCTTCTTGATCTTACTGTCACATATATTTCTCTAGCTAAACGTTGTTTATCTTACTTTTCTTTGCCTCTGTTTGACTAATCTTCGTGTTTTTACTGGACTTCGTTCATCCCTTCATTTATGCTTGTTTTCTGATTTTTACTATATACGCCACATATATCTTTCCAATTTCTCATTTCTCCATGTTTTTCCTTATATGAACACTGTTCATATAAGGAAAAATTCCGGTTTTCTTTTTGTTGTATTTCCCACACTTAATAGAATGGTTTACATTTTTGATACAGTAAGTGTCATTACATTGTACTGTAACAAATGAAAATGATTTCTAGAGAATTATATGTTATTTGAGCTTACTCGAATTAATCGCTACACCCTTTAGTTAGTCTGAAAGTTATTCAATTTGGCTAATTACGGGTAGCCACTTAAAATATTGCAAATAAACTAATTGAGAGATGATTCATTGTTGTCGTCAGTAATCGGAACACAGATTAAGATATTTTTGCAATTATTAGAAATCTCTTATTAGTGTCCAAATAATGCTTCATCAAATTTTAAGTTTCAGTTTTATTTGTTTTTTCCATTTTGAAACCTTGAATTTTTAATTTGTGTGGCTGGCTATACATTTTATTTTGGCGAGAAGTCAATAAGTATAAAAACCATCCTTAATTATTATTTTTTTTCAAATATTTAAAATATCTAACTGATTTCTTCTCCTTTAAACCGATTTTTGTCATCACTAGGATTCATTCTGTTCCATTCAGTTACTCTATTTCCGCTTGCAATGTGAAACAATTTTATTAATATCGAAGTTTCAGAATTCTATAGTTTGAAAAATTTGAAGATGAGAGTAGTAGTTGTTCATCATAAGTTGACAGCGAATAATAGCGGTGATTGATGTTGGTACTTTTAATGCTACACAAGAAGTTATCAATATAAGAGATTTTACAATCACTGATCGAAATGCAATGAGACACGGATTATATTAGTGATTACATGGAGAAGAAGCTAAAAACGGTTTCTCAAGATCATGATTGCGCAAAAAAATGGTAACTAAGCGGTGGTTTGGTGCGATGACAGCTTTCTGAATCCTTTCAACAAATGAGATTTAAATAAGCAGCATGATTTTATTTCACTCCCTTTATTTATTGCATTTTTCGACAAGTCGATGGCCAACTCTTCAAATATTCAATCATACTTCTACAATTAATTAATGCAAAAAATGCTTTCTAGGAGTTCGTAGAATACCGAAACTCAAATTTCTGTTGAATGAAATTAAACAAAGTTGCTTTTTGCTAACACAAAATAAATTGATTATTGTGGTTGTGATTTTGTATTGGCCTAGTTTTTTTATTATATATAAGCTTAGTTTAATCATTTAAGGATTTTCATCATTTTTCACGGTCCAAAAGTATGATTATTTTTGAAGCATCTTATTACTTCCTACTTTTCTTTCCATTCATAAGTGAAGCTTTTGTTTCACACTTCTTTTTACTTTTCCACAAGTGCAATATATTTGGCATACTTTTGATTTGAAAAGTTTAACTTGCAAATTCAGTTTCCCACAAAAAAAATAAATTTAAATCGAAGTTTAACTTGCATCAAATTAACTTATATTCTCACTAAGAAACTGTACTACAATTGATTAAAGCAGTGCTTTAGACTACCTTTTACGATTCATTTTATGATTAAAACATTCAACATTTGCTTTCCTCATTGTCTTTCTCCTTCTTATCACTGAATCACTGATTGGATACCAAAATATCGATCGGATCTTATTATTCGTACTTGAATTCAGATGAATAGCCCCAGCATGGTCACTTCCCTTTGTCTGGAGAGCAGGATAACTAAGTGATTTGCTTGCTTATCGTGATTTTTACCATACTTCATTTAGTTGATGTTTGTTTTTTCATCAAAAAATCATTAGCATATTTTTGTTAGCCTTAAATGCTAATTCAGCATTTTTAAAATTTAATGACTATTCAAAATTCCCGTTGGATTTTAAGAATTTTTTCTAATACCTATCGTTGTTAAGTGTGAAAGTTGGAAAATAAACAGAATATTCGGAATTTCGTTTAGAAAAGATAGCAGTTCCCGAGGGTGCAGTTTACTTTTGTTGTTCATGAAATTATCGAGGGAGAAAGTGAAAGAGTTGAAAATGTGGGCAATTTTTTTTGAAAGACATTGGAAGCAGTAATGGATCATAGACTCCTTCAGTTTTTCTTTCTACCAAGGCTTCTTTTTTCAAGCTTTTATTTAAAACTTTGAAAATACGAAAAACTGTTTGTGATTCTTCTTATCAGAGTTCATCTTTGATATCAATAAGAAAGAGTTTGAATGCTTCAAAAAAATAACAATAACTTCACTCTCCCAAACATACTGATAACCATTCTTTTTTTAGAATTTCAATAAATTAGAGGATTTCCAAAGAGCTATTTATGACTGCCATAGTGACCTTGTCAATTATTCTTACTAACCCAAAGAACATGACTGGTTAAACTTCCCGAAAATATTTATTTGGTCAGAGGGTGGCATCTCGATTTCATATGTTCATCTTTTCAAACACTTTCGAAAATCCACTGGGACTGCAATGCTGTTTAATACCGACGGATTGGTAGATCCATTGGGTTTTCAGTGCTATCCAGCACCGATGATCTTTTGAAAAATTTTACTGAGCTGAAGTTGAATTGCCTAATCACAGGAATTCAATTATTTTTTGTATTTCCCAAATTCTCACTCTTTTCTTTGTGCATTTTTATTCCATTTCCGAAGGAAGTCTTTATGATCAAAAAATATAATCGTCGCTTGGATCTTTTAAGTTTTCATTTTTTGATCTACCGAAATCGAATTTCTTTTAATAAGATTTGTCATTTTAAACACTCGCTGACTGAATATTTTTTTCTAATTTTTGATTCTCAATTTCGAATACTTAAAATCAAGCATGTATCCAAGTCATATATATCGAAAAGAATGTCAAAATTTTTGACGAGATATTAAATTACAAGGTCGGGCAGCACGTAAATTTTGATATTTTGCCGAATATTTATTTTTTTTAACTGTAAAAATGCCGAATTTCTTAAGACATGACTGTTGCTTAAAATGTAAAATATCCAGTACTGCATTGTAGTCTCAAATATCCTTTTTCATCGCAAGTATGTAGTCTGTTTATTTCACAAAAATTTCGATTTTAGTAATAATACCAAGATAGCACTACGCACATTTAATTATTATTCATTCCAGTACAATAATAATTTTTTTTGGATTAAAATATAAAAGAGTTTGATGACAATAAGCATATATTACGAAAATCGATCTTTTTTCTTAGTCTTAAATAAAATTAGAAAATTGACGTATTCAAATACAAGTAATAATATATCGGGATTTATACCATAAATTTCATTTTTTCTACTCAAATTTCTGGATAGCAGCAGTATCTTTTATGTTTTGGTAAAGCTTAATTTATTTCTCCAAAACTGGAATTATCGAAATGGCAAATTAGTTTCAGACAATGCGAAACACAGTGGTTATAAGCGAAGATTATGCATACGGAAAGCCACCTGCTACTACTTCTTTTGTTCGCACCTGTAAGCTATTTCATTTCTATTTTTCAACACCTAAGCAAAATATTAAGTTTATTAAAATGAAGTAATAAATTTAAAATAAGTAATCAGAATCTACTTATTTCAAGAACCTACCTCGTCTCTATTTCACTTTTAGAATAACTCCACAATTGTGATTCACTCGATGCCCTTCAATTCATAATCCTATGCTAGAAAATATAAAACGCCAAAACGTAAACTTTAAAGTACTGTTGAACGAAGAATATGAAATTTAAAAATATGCTTGCAGTATTGTGTGGCACTCCTTTGTTTTCGGATCCGAAATATCGTTCTTCCGGAAAACTGAAGTCGACACAATTCTGCAATTATATGCCATTATCGTCACGTTACAAGGAAGATAAAAGGAGAACATTAGCTCAAGAATCTTCTGGGATAGTAAGCAGTATTCAAAAAAATCAACCGCCTGCTTTGGTAAAGATGTATTAGAGTTGACATAGTTTAACAATGATCCTTAAATGCCGCTTCTCTCCAAACAATAATTCACTATCTGTCACAGAAATCGAGTATCAAGCAATATAAAGTTACAATAGCGGTATGCAGGTTTCCTACATCTAGACAGATTTCTTACGGAGATCTTTTCCCGGGTAACAATTGTACAGAAAGAACAATTAAGTAGATTAAACCTATAAATAACAAAAATACCTGAAATGAAAATGCATCTTGC
This sequence comes from Mansonella ozzardi, assembly GCA_029876185.1. Lineage (NCBI taxonomy): Eukaryota > Metazoa > Nematoda > Chromadorea > Rhabditida > Onchocercidae > Mansonella > Mansonella ozzardi. Next base: position 24,642 of record JARVGP010000554.1, on the reverse strand, counting down.
GTCAATGCATGAAATTCTATACTGGCAGTTGAGATGGATCATCTGTTAGCAATATTTTTCTACGTATAGCGAATGATTCTGTTGAATTTTTCATCAGCTCCTTTGTGCTACCTTTGAAATATGCTTGAAGCTATTGAATGTCAAAGCGATGATTAAATTCCTCAAAATTTTAATATACTTCATGAAACATATTTGTCACACTCGCCCGTTTTTGATTTGAATAATAATAATAATCCAAATATATAATGACAATAATAGCAATAATTCGTAATTTCAGAAAAACGGCTTTGAGTTAAATCACGCGCAAGAGTATTACGAAAAACTTATGTGTCAATTAACAATGAGTAATTCAACGCTGATGCGTGAAAACCAAAGGTTTCAAATTCAATTTGAAGTAAGTCATTGTTCAATCAACCTATTTCGCCTATTTTCCTCAATTCTGGTGATCTGCTATTTTCGGTCTTATTTTTTAGAATGGCTTCATAATACATTGAAGTGGGAAGTGAAAAAACTGGAAGTTTAAATTATCTCAAAAATTGTCATTAGATCTTTTGAAAGAGAGTCGTATTCTCTATATATTTGGAAATGATAATTGAGAAGTTCTGAAATTTTAGCAGTATATTTCTAGCTGGGTAAAATTAGGAAATTCAATTAAAAAAAATTTCAGAAACTAAAGATGCTTTTGGAAGACCATATTGACCACTTGAACAACCTATATTTCACTTTATTTTTGAATGGATTCAATGCAATTCAATTTCCTGACGGTAAGTTTTATTAGCATAAAGATATTTTGTTACTCGGAACTGTATACTAAAACTTATCTCAAAGAAATCAGAAAAAAGGCGCAAACTATACTTGAGACAGTTATACAGTTCATATATACAAACAAGAGGTTGAATAACGCTTTTGCGATCATGCGCCGCTTATCGTTTATAAAAAGTTTTCAGAAAAAAACTCATTTTCAAATCATTTTTGTGAATAATTGAATCTAGGTCAAACAGTGAACCTAGCAGAATTTCAAGGCACAAAACTGAAATTAATTCCGCGTACAAACATGTTGCCGCCTGACGTTTTATCAACTACAATTGATGAAAAGCTCTTCATTTCTCCTCCTCACAACAGTAAAAGTTTAAATATTTCAACGTAAATTCAAAAATTTTCATTGAAGTGCCTTTTCCTCTTAAATATCAATCATACCACAAAGATATAATTCGAACGAGAAACCTAAGTGTACTATCTAGACTGAAATTTCAACTGTTATTGTAGCGAATTAAAAACAAGTATGGAGAAATCAGTATTACCAGATTAGCGTTCAATGAACTGCCTCTACAACTGTATATTTCCTTCCAGATAATGGCAGTTTCACCGATATTTCTGCACCAAGGCATTCAACAAGGTATCTATCGCTGATTTCTTTAAAAGTGCATCAATGTAATGTCGGAACCCGAGAATTTCTAAAAAATTACAGTGCGAAGAATTAATATTTTTTTAGGGTATGGGAACAAAATCAAGTGCGAGTGTTTTGTTAAACGACAGCAATCAATCCTCCTGATATATTTTAATAGGCAGAGATAATGATGATATTGAGAGTTATTTGCAGTAGATGAATGGACAGGCCCGATCCTTCATTCTATCTATCAACTTGGTGCATCCAACCTCCAATCTTTTCTCTCTTCATCTACAGCCATGGTTCACGATGATATTGCCGAAAGCGTACCGAAATGCACAAATTTAAAACGACTCAAACAACCAATCAATCCAGTTAACATTAGAATCTAAACTATTTACCATAGAAATATTATAAGCAATAAAAGATAAATAGTGTGATTGTTCATTGTAATATTGCATGCAATTTCAGTGCTTTCTTAACATGTATCTTTACTAGTAAGAAAAAAATTTATTTTCAATTAGCGAAAATATGATAGACTAATTAGAAATGTTTTCAGTGAGCAATAACAGAGAGGTAAAAGTGATATACGTTTTAAATGAGGCTATAGATAATTAAAAATGCATTATGCAAAGTATCTTTGCACCATCTGATAGTTTGACAAAAAAATGAGTTTTATGTGGGAAAACTGCTCCATAAAAATTGTAGCAACAGATAGCATACAACATTAACTCGAGATCACCACAAATATATGGCTGCATTAAACGAATGACCTTAGCTTCACTACGGAATAGTTAGTTTACTGGTCTTTCGCAGAATCTAAAACAATAATCATCCATTCTCATTATCGGCTTCTTCAATTGGTGGTACATGAGCCAATCGAGTTTGTCGTTTTGATCCTTGAAAGATAGGTACATTTTTATTATTTTCATAAGGGTCAAAATATAAAAAAAAGGCTGTGTAAACTAAATTTTCTATGTATACAAAACATAGATCACAAAATTTTTATCTTGATAAACATAATTACCAACAGTAAACTAACGTTTTTTTGAAGGCGTGCTCTCAATAGCTGACATTTCATCATCCAAACCGAATGTCAACTAAAATATAGCTTTGTTGTGAGACTTGAATATAATGGATAATTCTCAAAAAAAAAAAAAGAAAAGACAGGAAAACAGAAACTTCGCCAATGTGATGTTGTGGTGTTGAAATCGCTCGCATTGGTAACTCGCTCTCTCCATCCAAATATTCCAACACTATTCTCCCGCTTCGTCTTTTGATCGTTTGATCATCACTTTTGATCATCGTTTGATCATCACTTTTGATCATCGTTTGATCGCAGTTGGGATCGACCATTTTTTCATTTGCCGGAGATTGCTGTAAAAAATTAAAGTATGAAAAAAAAATTATGACAGTAGAGATTTAAAAAACCACGAAATGCTTCATTACATTTCATTACAGCATCACTTAAGCGTGCATGAAAGAAATATTTCCCGAAAGCTTCAGATAAGCTGGAAAAAAAATAACTCCTAAATTTTTAAAAGTTTCTATACCTCGTTCATTTGTTACTCACTATATTCACTTAAATGGAGACGTACAATATTCTTGGTATTCTTTTCTTCGTTATCATTTTCAGTTTGTTCTTCCGTCACTTTTTGATCACTTCTTTCGGGAGAATTAACTCGCGCAACACCGTCTAAATGTGACAGTGATTAAACGTGTATTTTTTCCCAAATTTTCTGATGAATACAACTCGGTCGGAAAATCAGCCACTAAAAGAAGTCCGGTGCCTTATGAATGTAAACGAAAATAATATACAAATTGATAGAAGCGAAAAAAACGATAACTAAAACTACCTCCATCATTTCGTTTATTTCTTTGCACTTCAGTCTGTACAGTTCCCACTTCATTCCTTTGCTTTAAAATGCCAGGTCTTAGGTGCGGTGAAGAAGCCGCGCCATCAGTAGTAAATGAAACCCTATTTGACAAAAAGGGTGCTCTCACCATTACATTATTCTTGCTCTGAATTTTCATCTTTTTTTCTTTTTCCTTAAATACCACACACTTTTATTAATCCAGTTATGATCTTCATTACAAAACTGTTAAATTCACCAAAATGCAATAACAAATCTTAGTAAACTCTACGTATGCCTTGCTTACACGCCTCACATAACTATGATAGATATCTTTCCTATCTCTTAGTCTTACTCAACCTCTGTCAATTCTGCAACATTACAGAATCGACATTGCGTGGAAAGATGAAAGAATTTTCATATCCACACAATACACTAGTTTTGTTCCAGTTTTACACTGCTTGAATGATTCGATCAGTCGCTCAACCATCAATTATCGAAGAATGAAAAACCCAAAACGATTATAAAACATCTACCTCAAGTTTCTCTAGGTCGAACTTTATTTCGGCTTTCAAATGCTTATCACTTGCCAAAAATTCATCTAACTGCTCGCGGTGATCTTTACATAATTCTCTGAATATGGATTTCTCTAAGACAAATGATTATACATACTAAAACAGAAAACCAGATTTTATATCGGTTTTTTTTTTTGGAAGTTATTAATACAATTGCAAATTAACCGTCAGTTCAATGATTACCTGAGAACTCTGACGATTCCTAATTCCAATTCAGGTAGGCGCTTCTCTTGCAGGTAATATTTCAGTTGTATGATATGAGGCAAAATGGCATCAATGATACCTTTGCGAAATGCTTGTGTAACAACTTTTTTTGCTGCTTCCTGAAATTCAATTTTAATGTTGTACTTTTATTAAAATTACTATTCGCATTGCTGGTTTCTTCTACCGACAGAACAAAAAAGAGAACGGCAAGGAACGAATTTATGAAGCCGATACCTGAATGTTTGATGGCGGATCGTCATCATCATCATCCGTTTCATTTGACGATCTTCTACCCAAAGCCATGGACAATTTTATTTCCGGGCAACACATTATCTAACATCAAACAAATGTAGCACAATAATTACAATATTCTGCAGAAAGAAATATTCGAAAATAGAAAAAAGTTGATATTTTAAAAGTTTAAGGAAAAAAAAAAAACGTACTGAACGATCTATTAATAAACAAATCATACTTCGTAGCAATCCTCAAGTAAAGCTCTAACATGAAGATCGGAAATATCGAGTTCACCATCCACTATAGCCGAATATACCTCCTGACCAATACGCATTCCAATCGTAAATTTGTTCTCATCATTAAATGTTTTTATCTAAACAGGAATATCGTTTGAGAAATCATTTACTTACCAATGTTTTTGCACGGTCGTATTACAGAACTTTAGCAATCTTAATAGAACAGGATATCCAAGCAACATTTGAAATTTGCTTAAATAGGTCTAAATATACTAAATACAGTCCAAAAAGTTAAAAATTTCAAACTGAAAACATGCGGACCAACCATAAACCGGTAAAGTCTCATTCGCGCATTCTTTAACCGAAATCCTGATAAAGAACACTTCAAATCTTGCCTTTCCGCTGTATCTTCTTCCATAGCTGAAGATAAAAAAGCAAACAACTGATATTTGATTTGAACTTATCACTTGGAACCTTACCATGACTTGTCGCCAACCATAAACTGTGCGTAACTGAATTAAAATAAAAAACGCATTCCAAGAAATGATTCACAAACATGTTCGGGAATTGCACAAGCAGGACATCAACCTAAAACAGAAGTACTATAATATAAGCTGTAAAAATTACACAGTACGTCTGGTCTCTATTATTCGAATCACCTACCAAACACATCTCAGCGTATTCGCGAATCTCCTTATTTTCGTCCAAAATCGTTGATACAAATCTGTACATAATCTGAAACCAGTATTAATATCCAGAAGCCATATTTAGCTTTTCACGACATTCGTTCAATGATTATATATTACCTGCCCAGCCCAACGTACAAACTGTTCTTTGATGAGGTGCGTCAATAACATAAGTGTTTGCTTCCGCACAAGCGTGGACGAATCTTTTAAACAGGAAGCTATGATAGCACTATGACGTTCAACTAACAATGTGTACCTGGGCAATAATGAAAGTGATCAGCAAATGAGGATAAAATCAGATTGATAATTTTCAAAATGAATAATTTAATAATATGCGAAATTTAAAAAACCTCTTGCAAAGATCGCAAATTACACCAACAATATTGCTTCGAACCAAGTGATTGCTGTTCACTAAAAGCTGCCGCGACAACACCGGAACGCATTTCTTTGCCAATTTTTCGTCCTAAAAGTCTATTAAGATCACATCATTTGAATGATAATATCAATAAGAATCATGAAAAGTTTTTAGTTTTACTACCTGAAGACACATTTTACCAATGGCCAAAACTGCTTGTGCCCTGACGGCTGGACTCAACACTTCCACGTTGACAGCATGTTGGCCCAAAGATGTAGGACCCGATCCATGACTGGTTGGCTGCGATGTTCCACACTCTTGATTTACAAATGCATTTGCTTTCTCGCTGCCTTCCATCTTACTGTGCTGATCAGAAGATTTGGAGCAAAAGTCGGTAGTAGAAACACCGTCAACATTGCAATTCGCATTTTGCTGAACGTCAACCTGCTGCGGTTCTTGGTTCACAAAACCCTTAAGCTGATTTGAAATTTTGCCATAAAATTTGAATGCAGCAACGATGAAGTTAACGTGAGCAACTGCTAAACTTATCCATGCTATATTTTTATTTTTCCTGTTTATACATTCACATTCATCTCCATCCTCATTGACTTTTCCTATATATTAAATACTGTCAAATTGTTTCGAATCATTTATGAGATTACGAATTCGCAAAATAAAAAAAAAAAAGATGTAAGAAAGTTTACTTCTACATCAGAGCAGTGGACAGCGTTTAATGGACGAACTGAAGGTGCTGCTGGTAACGTATTACATGAAGTGCCTATAAGCACAAAAGATCACAAATACAGATCTCGCTAACGGTTTATATGAAATTCATACCTATTCAGATCTCTTTTTGCATGATATATTAAAATTATTATATGGTAAAATAGGAGGTAGTTTGTACCATCTCCTATTTTACCAGAGTCATATCTTTAAAATGCCTCACATTAATTTTCAGCAAACCTCAAATTTTCAAGCCAATAATCATTATCTCTACTAACAAATTTAGAAATGGATTAAAAATTATATTGAAGATACTGCAAGAACTTCGAAGTTCTGCAAACCTGTTTGAATCAACTGCTGCTGTATGACGTCAGAAGCCATTATTAATTGCATAATATCAAATGCTTTCGGATTTGTGCTTAACAAAGTCGGACTATACTGGATCGTTTCACCCAGTGAGTTTATAATTCGCACAAGAAATTTCGCTGTTTTATCGCTGGAAATAAATTTCTGCTACCGAAACACATGAACCTGTGCAAGGCAATAAAATTGCGACCTATCTGAAGCAAAAAAAGATTTCGATTTCAATATTTACTTCATTTACTGACTTACTTTTCCTGCGACAGTGGAATTTCACTGTAACTATCGATCGGAAGGAAAATAATGTTCTGCAAAATTTTAAGTGATTTGTCCATTAAAATGCGATTAAATTCAAGAAACTGCTTGGCACCCGTGCCGTCATCATCGCCAGCACCTCTACATAGACAGGCAAATGCGTAGTAAATATGAGCGATTTGACCTTCACTGATCCTGAAATTTAAAACTTCTTATTTTCATGAATCTGGATTGGAACAAGCAAAATTTGATCTTTTGATTTTCAAATAATTCCATCATCTATACCTGAATTCGATTAGCTTTGTGCTGAAATTTTCGATCAGCTGTTTTCGACTTGTTTCACTTATTCGGTCAGCACAACGCGCAATGATTTCCGCAACGTAGCCAACTAAATTACTTTCGTCATTTTCATTTAAAGTATACCAGAAACGAACCGCATGGGATCCATCAATCTAAAATTAATTTGAAAATAATACATCGGAACAGCTCTCATTTCAAAAAAAAATTACAAGACTAATTTCTGCCACAAAATAAAGACATCGCTTTTTGTCTAAAAGAACTGGAACTTGAAAAACATGAAAGATTCTGAACAAGACCAAATTCATGAATGCTGTACCTTGAATACACTGCTTAAAAAGCTAAGTAACATCCAAACAATATTTGCATTCTTCAAATCGTTACATCTCTTTAGTAAGCTTTCAACAGCGCATTCCGTCAACCCTCCTTCTTTTGCTTGGTGAAGTAAACAGCGCAATAATAAGCGCCTGTAATTCAATTCATAAAAAACTCGAAAAAAGTATGGCAGCGAATTAAGAATTAAAGTTATTAAAATATCAAATAAATTTAGCAAGATTTCTTCGTTTCTTCCTACTCTCTCAACTAATGTAGAGTTGAATGAGATTTACAATTAACAAAACTTAATAAAGACATAAATGAGGACCTGTGATTGACTTCCTGCTCCACTGCTTCCAAAATACGCCAAACAAATGGCATCGTATTTTCCATAGCTGGTAAAATAAGTGTTTCCTGCAATTAATATATAAAGTAAACATAGAGTTTTCTAAATAAAATCATATTAGCAACTCAAACATCCGAACTAAAAATTAGAATCAAAAAGAAGTTAGGGACTTCAGCAATTTCTTTCGTTGATTTGAATTTAAGAAAAACTGATAGGCTTGAAAATTGGAACTTACCAAAACCAATTTGGATGTTAGTTGTACAACTGATTGTTCACGATCATTAATTAGAGGCAGAATTGATGTAAGCCAAGCTTTATCAAGCATGTTGCTACTCGTATGCAAGGATAAAAGTAAACGGTTTAACGACTCCGCAGCTTGTTTCCTTACCAATAGCGAAGGATCTCGACAATGTTGCTGGAAACAACATATACAAGTTATTACACTAATGCATACAATGTAGCGAGATGTGAATATAATTCCGTATTTGAGCTCCTCAACTCTATTAGCACTTTCTGCTTTAAAAATTAGTATCACCTGGAAAATTGGCAGAAATTCTGTTTTTTGTGACTCGGAAAGACTAGGGAAAATTGATTCGAGAGCAGCTATTGCTGCTCTGCGAGTTGAAACCTGAAAGTATTCTTTTACTCTAGAATAACATATTGTATCATTTTTTTTTCAATTTCTAGAAGGAAGAAATATCGAAAGAATAAATTTATAAATTTAAAAAATGCTATGTCAGTACTCTCGCATCCAAACATCGAGTAGCAATAATCCTCAAAAGGACAGGAACATTCTGATGCATCCTATCACCCTCGTCTTCAGAGCCATAAACACACACCTATAAAATGATTTTGTCAGTGCAGAGGGCACGGTGGTACTTTCAAACAAATATCTTAATTAAAACAAAAACAGCGCCGTAAAATAAATCTCACCAATATAAAAACATAGAATGCGAGCAGTGCGTTAAACTTACCGAAGTTTTTGGCAAATTCAAAAGTTTACAGCGTATATTTTCATCATTAAGCAATATTGCAACTTGTGTTAAAGCTCGACTTCGTACCGCTGGAGATTTGTCATTGCAACTTCTTAGTAAAAGAAGCAAAATTGCATTGTAAAAATCGATTTTCCCTACTAGATTGTCACTGCAAATAGCTCACTAAAGTATCGTTTAATGTTTTGTTGAGAAAAGCATTAACACTTACATGCAGTTACCGAAAACGAGGGAATTATTAGGATTTTTACACTCATTTCATGACTACATGACAATTTCAAAACAACCGTTACTCGGATAATATTGGTTATGAAGAGTAATTATGGAACATTTCTTAAAAGTTACATAACCGTACTTGACATGCACTATAATTTTAAAATCACTTCCACAGAAAAATATTTTTCAAAATTACATGACAAGCACAGGACTTAATTTTCTTATCACCACAGACATTTTCTTATCTTTTTCTTATATCTACTAAGCGAAATTCAAACCTTATCGCTTTCCTTTCTTGTGCTTTCTTTTGGATTTGTTGTCTTTTATCACTATCTGAAATATGTAAAAAACAACACCGAAATATTTTTAAATACAGCTTACATTTATCACAAATGCAAGAGTAAAGTTAAGCAGTACCATCTTCTTTAGTTTTATCTACTTCCAATGATACTTCGTCGCCACTGGAAACATCCTAAAAACAAACTTCGGAACTTATTATCGTAAAAAAGATGCAGTTTGAATTGAATTATCATGTTTTAAAAAATGACTAAGCTATGCTGAGCAGGACAAATGTTCTACAGGCAACAGACAAGAAAATGAAACATGATGGTATTTGTTAGCCTATTGCTAAAAAAACGATTGATTTCAAACAATACCACTGATCAGTCAAAACAGGAGAAATGAAAGAATTAAAAATCACCTTCTTATCCATTTTTTTGCAGTCATAACTTCTTTTGTCTTGCTCGTAAGTGACTTCAAGGACATGACCTGAAATCCTCTCCTAAATTAAACATAGCATCTCTATAGATGAAGCCCCTGCTACAAAAAGCTTTGCAGTAAATGAGCTACAAAAATGCATTTTTTCAAATTGGAGTTGGATACAAAGTCTAACTCATTTTAAAAATTTGTAGAATTAGGGGTAAGATTACCATGTTGTTTTATGAATGGCACCGCAATTTCAACAGCAAAACCACGGACTGCAACTTTGGGATTGGAGCCAGTTAGCAACAAGAAAATGGCGAAATCCTGTAAAGAGAGAGAGATAAGTTGTTGACTTGTAAGAATTAGAAGTCATAAATCACTTTTTCTAATGTCAATAATAATTACTTGAATATATTTGGGAGGCAGATAAGCAAGAACTTCAACGACGGAACTTGCTACTTTCGCACGATAATCACTGCGGTCTGGACAACGAAAACATACATTTTGAAGCACCAATAAAACAGTCAACATCTCTTCTTCAGAACCTTTCTAGAACATTAATTTCAACTGATTTTTATTTAAAACAGCTTAGCTAATTTTTCTTTTTTTTTTTTAAATTGTGAGAAATTAAGAAACCTTCGATGCGTGAAGAAATAATTAAATTTTAAGGAGCTACAGAAAACGTAGTTGGAAATCTAACAATAGCTTACATTTTCAAAGAAAATTTTTTCGGGAAAACCAAATTGCAAAATACAAAATGAATGTTTCTATACTTCCAAAAGTATTAAATAAAGCATAAGATTAAAACATGTATCTAAAGCCTTTTCAGCTATGAAATAAAAGTCCACAACGTTTCATTTATTGCTTTACCTTTATTCTATCTCTGATAAAACTCATCATAGCTTCCTTATAAGTGCTCATTAGTTTCGGTGGGTGAGCATTCGTAGGAAATACAGTATTTTCAAGCGTCCAAAACAACAGCCGTGGCATAACAATTCTTCCGTACAGAACGCCAGAGATAGCATGCCCATTATCCAAAAAGCGGTGCATCAAAGCGAATGACCGGTCAGAAAAACCCCGTAATCTCTGAAAAAGCAAGTGATAAGCCTTTCAATTTTTGAATTACTAGATTTTACTGAATTATAAGGAATTAAGAGACTTTACATGCATGAAAAAATTAAGTTCTCAGGAAGCAAACCTGGAAATCTGATAGTCGCTTACATTCTGAAAGAGTCGTTTTTTCGGAAAAATCAAGCTGCATAAGTTGCTGCAAAAAAATTGCAAGCGATGCTAACTGAGCTGATGAAAGTAAACCTGAAATGTTGCAAAATTTCTAGACAATAAAGGAAGATATTAGGGTAGTAAAATCATAAATGTCAACACAAAAAAAAAATAATATATAACAGCTGATGCGCCAACCTCTGTTTGAGAAGACAAATAATGAGTCTAGCACGTCACACAGCATATATCTTAATTCTGTTCCGTCCTCCAAAGTAAGTTGCTCAAAATCTGCAAAACTCAACATCACTGTAACAAATTGGATATTTACACTAGCAAATCTGACAAGATACAAAAATATGGCATATCACATGTTATCCAATCATTTTCTTTCAATAATCCCTTGCACTTTTACAAAGAGCAATGTTTCAATTGGTGGACCGCAAGAATTAAAATATTATCTGCAAGGGTGAACGTTGTAAGAAACAGGCAAAGGCTGTTTTTTCAAAACATTTTGATTCGTTGTAAGACAAATGCAAACTCAAACATCACATTGATGGAATCTAAATTAAATTTTTTACTAAAGATGTTCCTCCTTTTAATATAATAATATCACGCAAGTTATCAAATACATTAAAAGTTCCAACTAATTTGAATTTTTATTTTCAAATTCACACGATTTATCATTTTGCTGTCCTTGCTACAAATAAAAAGTCAAAGTGGTTCTCATCAAGAAATGGTTAGAAAAACTGAACCGCTAATACAGAGTATGAATATTTGAAAAAATGTTTTTTTTTTTTTCTCTTTTTTTTACATGAAATAAAAGAAACCTATTTGATTTATTCTTGAATTGTTTGCAACAAATGGTTTTTTATTTTTAGTTTTAGTGTTCCGAACTGCTTCTACCTTACTTTTCGAAAGGTGATTGTTACTGAGTAATCTGCGAATTAATCGCAATTCGTCCAAAGTCCTCTGCAAGTAACAAAAACTAAAATTTCTAATTTACATAATAAGAAATTTTTTTTTCAATTTACATAATTTAAATTCAATTCAATAAAAAAAAATTACTTGAAAGAGATAATCATTGAAGATATTGAAAGCCTGCGCTCCACTTAGACAGCATAGTGAGACGTAAAGTCGAGAACCAATTAATCCGACTTTTCGGTCATCAAGAGCACTGAAACCATTTGACTTCGAGGAAAATAATGTACTTTAATTTGAAAACAATAGTGGACTAGATAGATATATACCAAGCAATTTCACTATGTAATGTCATTTATTAGTTTTACGGTGAAACGAAAAAAAATGAAAGACAAGTGAAACTCAGATTATAAACAGGACAAGGATATGAAATAATTTGTTGACTATCGCGAAAACAAATTATTAACCAAATATCCAATCTAATAACAATTAATCTTAGGATAACTGAATTAAAAAACAAAGTCACGACCGAAGATGCAGAACTGACTCAAAATATTAACTCCAAATACAACACTTCAACAATAAGACTTGATTTAACATTGGCAAATAACCAGCGATCTATCTGTTTTGCGATACATCTTTCTACTTTACTATACTACAAAAGGAAAAGTTTATAACTAGGGAATTATTAGAAATAAATGCTCACACATTAGGCTGTTGTCCACGCTCAATCAAATATAACGCAAAAATACATAATTTCTTTGCATCAAAATTCATTTCAGCCATTTCATGCCATATCTTGGTAGATGAATCTGCTTTCTGAGCATACAATAATAATCGGGTACATACTAAAAAATTCAAAGTGTCTAAAGTTTGTCAGTTATTCCAGAAAGTATTTTTTTACTGATTCAAACTTATTTAGTTACTCACATTCTGAGAGACGGTGTAAATAATCAAAAGCTTGAAGGACTGAGAATTGTATCGTCAGTGCAAAACTGCCAAAGTCCGAAAAGTTATCGTCGAAGCTGAAAAGCGAAAATTACGCTTTCTTAACATAGAGATATCCAAATTTTCCAGGACAAGAATATCTTAAATAGATGCAAACAATATGTACAAATATCCAACATAGCATTTCTGGCAAATCTCAGCTCTATCCAGAAAAATGCTTACCATGCAATGGTCCATTCATCATTTATTTCTGAGAAGATGCTACTCACATTGTCGAGTGCTTCAAACAGTTTATGCTTTTCTTCCATTCAAATGGAATCGTCAGGATGAAATTATTCGAAAGCCTTCAGTATCACTTCTGAAGTTTAAGAGCGAATGAAATGCAAGGATTGAAAAAAGCGGAAACATATGATCAGAATGAAGAAAAATTGTTGTAGAAAAAAAATAGTTCAAGAACCTTTCTGTATCATCAGTTCATCTATCTTGACGTATCACAAAAACTACTTTAACTTATCGAAAACTCTTTTTTCGATTCATGTTACGTATCTGTCCTCCCGATCTACTTACTCTAACCTTTTGATTTTTACTGATCCAACAATAAAGCTAACGATTATTTCTCAGCTCTTTCAATTTTGAACAATTCAGATTTCCTGCTTCTGAAATGATGGAAGGTAGATGAAAAAAGAATTTCCGAAATGAGAATATGTTTAGTAGGAAATAGGTCCATGCTGTAATGAATGCAAAAACTTTGGCTTCCCGATATGTCTCAAAGTCGAATTCCCGATTTGATAGTAATTTATAGTAATTTGATAGTACTTTTATTTGATAGTAATGATAAGGTCGTGGTATACATTTGAATTATGAGAAATTTAATCACAAAAAGGAATAAAAGAAAATTCAGCTAGTTAAATTAAAAATTTTAAAGCTAGTTAAACAAGACTTGTTAGCAACCTAGCAAATATTCAAATATGCGCGCCATAATTGATACATTTGGAAATGTCGACTGTTACAGCGTGATAATTGTGGCTTAAAGTTTGTGGTACTAGCTAACAGGTTACATTTGTGCTAAACGAGTGTACTTTTATCTAAAATTGGACGATAATATTGGTAAGTACCATGCAGAATGTAATGCAATATGAACGCTATTATGCCTTTCTTCTTGAGATATTTCTAAAATATCTTTTTCTTCACATTCAACATAATAATGATCAGAGACTAATTTACACTTTGCATTTACTTTTATTTTTGTACGTTTAGATGGCATAAATTGACTTACTTTTTGTTAAGACATTTTAAACTTTTCATTTTTAGAATAAACAAATTTTATAATATCCAAATTTGCAAAAGTTTTCAAGTCTTTATGTATACATACAATTACAAAAGACGGATAGGTTAACAATTAGCAAAGAGATATGCTTGAAATTGGAATGTATAAATGCTAAGCTTACTACTTTAATTACTAATTTTTATTTCAAGAAGAATCTATTTTGAAGTAATTTTTCAAGATAATAATTGTGAATATATTGTTTGCGCATATATTACAAGAGTGCTATTATTAGATTATTAGATGTAATGGCGAGGAAAAGATTGAAGAAAAATGCAAAAAAATATGAAACAAGGAAAAGAGTACAAAGCGTTGCAAGAGTGGTTCCTTCGAACTGCAAAACTGATGGAGCAGATGCTTCAAGCTATGATTACAAAGCTTCGAAATCACAGCAAAATTTGGTAAATTCATTGGTTTAATTTGATAATGAATCTAGCGCCATTTAAGCTGGGAAAGTTTAAATCAACTTGGCTGTAATAGTAACCGATAAAAGGTTACAGGACCACTAGTTTTTAGTTATTTAAATGAAAAGTAGCTCGATATTATTGCAGTAATCATCCACTTTAGTCATTCAGATGAGCTTGTCTATTCTGAATATCATCTAACTTATTTGAAATTTTTCTCTTTCGAATATAATGTGTCAGGTCAGACACTCGTTGAAGAAGTTTCTCTTAATATTATCAATTGTACACAGCAAACTTTGTGTTAGTTGTTATGCATCATTTAGTTTAATCTCGAGTAAGTTACATTTTTTTTACAATTTAATTTATAAAAGCAGAAAAATTTTCTGACCTGAATAACCACATAAATCTAAACATGCAGCAATAAATAAGACTTCGATGCGAAGTAATGTCGCTCATCATTTTAAAAGATGATATCCATTCTTCTCTCTTCTCTCTCTCTCTCTCTCTCTCTGGTAATTAATATATTTTTCTTTTAAATAATAACAAAGTTGCAGTGCTCAAGAACTGGAAATGAAGTTGGAAATATGGTTGTTGGTGTTGGTAATGAATCACTTATTTCTGCAGTGCCTTTTACCATCAATCAAGGTTCTAGTAATGGAAAAACTAATATTCGAGTACCGTTTTTGTTTCAGTCGAAAGATCCCTCAAGTTGAAAATTTTAACCTCTTGCGGATTTTGGTGAATTAGGGATTGATGAAGTTTGTAATGGTTAGCGTGCAAAATGCAAATGAATTAGTTATGCTGTTACTGCTTCATTTTATTGGCATGGAGATCATAGCATTAGTGCCTGAAGCACCCTACTCATTTTTTAATCAACACTGTCTAATGTTTTTACTGATTTCGCTAATTTTGCAAAAACAGTTTTTAATACTAACAGTTTCGACCAATGAACGCAACAACTGGACGTGGATTTAATTCTCATAACGAAGTTTGGCGGCCAGAAGTGGTGGATATTGAAATGGACGAAAATCAAATTAATGCTCGTGGTTCGCTGTTTCATTGTATATTGCTTACATAGTGTAATGATCATAACTTTAATAAAATTCAGGTTACCGCGTTCTGAAATGCTTTTGTAATTTCCGTAAGGCTCTTAAAAGTATTTTAAGGTGGAAATTTTTAAATTTTGCTATTCACTTACCTTAAACAAGATTAGACTTCATCGGAACTTTTAGTCAGAAGTTGAAAAAAATAAAGAGGAAGAAGTTTATAATAAAGCCATACAAAATTATGAAATTAAATTATAAATATAAATATGACAAAAAATTGATATTGCTGCAGTAACATCAGTGTCTTCTGTTGATTTGGAGAATTTTGCAGGTTTGACAGGACTAATAAATTTGGGTAACACGTGCTATATGAATGCAGCTATTCAGGCACTTTCAAATTGTCCTCCTTTCTCAGATTTCTTTCGTTCAGTTGATTCCGTTGCTTCCTTTGCTTCAAAGATATTAGATAATAACGCAGAACCGCCCGTTTCGCGTTCTTTTCGTTGTCTGCTTCAGGCGATTTGGTCTGAGGAACGAATTCGTTGCATTAATCCGCAACTTTTCCTTACTGTACGTTCTACTTTTAGATGAATAATTCGTGTAATTTATGTGAATAGTGAAATTGAAGAAAATAATGATTTCATGTAGTTTTTTTTTTTAGCAAGTTCGCTATCATTATCCACAGTTTCGTGGCTTGTTACAACAGGATGCTCAGGAATTTATTAGGTGCCTCTTGGATGTATTGCATCGTGAATTACGTCAACCTGTTTTTGCTGTAAGTTAAGGTTTTCATTATTATTTTTGCAGTAAGTTTTGGTTTTCCATTATCCATAGTAATTGTCTGTTTCAGTGGGAATATCGGAACATTACACGCCGCTGTACTGTACAAACGAAAGAAAAAAGCATTTCTGGTTTTAGAAAGAGCAGATATGTTCCGTCCAGTTCCAGTAGCGCATCTGATGATGATGAACGCTATGAAACTGCTGATAGTGGCTGGAGCTCTGATGGTGTGAGTGAATTTGACGAAGAATATCTGTGTAACATTTATATTTTTTGTCTCTCCAAGGTCTTCCGTAAGAAATTTCTCTGGTATAATCCAAAATATTACAGGAAGTGCCTGCATCTTCGAAAAAAAGCAAACATTTGGGATTCATAAACACTGATCGATTTACACAGGTTCCGGATCATCCTGTTAATGAGCAAGAATCAACAGAAGCGGATCAACCCAGTCAGTTTTATTACTTTTCATTATACATGCAGAAATTTTGTTGCTTACATCGCGTTAATGGGATTTAATTTATATTAATGAATTTGTCTCTGCGACGTTGAAGATCTAGATTTTGTCAGTTTTTTCGATTATCCTGTATAAGTTTTCGTATAGATTTAAATAACTTTTAGGAAGCGGACAATCTAAGTCACCTATTTATTACCGAAGTCTGGTAACGGAAGTTTTTGATGGGCGTTTATGTAGTGTTGTGAAGTGTCTTACGTGTCACCATCTTTCAGAAACTTGTGAAACTTTTCAGGTTAGCCGGATTTTTTTAGGATTGCATGGTTTAAGGGCAGAAATTTTCACGACTTTTGAAACTCAAATTAAACTTCTTTTTAAAATTTTTTTTGATTATTTGGATTTTATTTGGTGTAAAATGATTATTGAAGGACTTATCGTTGAGCATTCCAACAAGGGAACAACTTGATCATATTGCGTCATACACAATGAACGTAAACAGTGAGGACAGGAAAATAAACAGTAATGAGCAACAAGTAAATTTTTGTCGAAGTGGACTACATTTTGCTGATATATCAGATTTGGTGCTGTTCTACTATTTCGCTCGTTTTTATATCTTATTTACAGGAAGAAGTTGATGGTAGTAGAAACAGCTTTTGGCAGTGGCCGTGGTGGCTTGGAGGAAGCATGCTTCGTTCAGCATACCATTATTTATTTGGTGATTCAGTTTCCCTGAATGATGCACTTGCAGCATTTTTCTTGCCGGATGATCTTTGCGGAGAAAATATGTATTCTTGCGAGAAATGTGCGAAGTAACGAGTTTTTGATGGAATAATTTTTTAAACTGTCAATGTAGCTTTGGTCATAAAATTTGTTTGATAGGCTTATATGACTATGTTCAGCAAGCACTCGCGTTATCATCTAACTTATAATAAAATACTGGCTTCAAGCGTTTGATGACTTAAAAGAGATTTCAACCATTGAGTCATTAGTTTGCTTGGTGTTCTATCACTGAGTAATTGAATCTTAACGTTTTCAGATTGCGAAACGGTGTCAAATTTTGTAAAATTATCGATCCACCAGAAATTTTATGTATACATTTAAAACGGTTTCGACACGAATTATCGTATTCAGTCAAAGTTTGTTTTCTCTTCTTTTTTTTTCATTTGCAGCTTTTGCCATATAATATAATTTTATGAGTTTTTCAAAAACAAAATCTTATAGATTCGGAGTAGGGTGACATTTCCAGTACTTGATCTGGATTTAACCCCATTTATCGCCAATTTCGAAAAAAACAAAGAACCGGTGCTGTACGATTTAATTGCGTTCATCACACATTATGGTGCTCATGCTGAGAGTAAGTCAGCAGTGAAATAACTACTTTAAAGAAGTATTCTTTCATAATTATTTGCTGGTTCTGCTCTGGCTTCTTCGTTGAGGTCACCCATTCCGATAAAACTGTAAGAACGGAACTCTCCTAGTTGTGGTGTTTAATGATTCATACTCTCCTCATGATCTTGAGGACTAATTACTAACAAAGTTGATTTAATTTAAAGGTGGACATTATGTTGCCTATTGCAAGAATGAGATGGATGATAATTGGTACGAATTCGATGATACTGTAGTAACTCGGTTGGAAACGGCTGATATATTGAGTAAAGAAGCATATGTGTTATTTTATCAAAGGCAGTCGTCGCAGAATATGAACGACGTCCGAATTCGTGTAAGAGAGATGCTTGAGGAGAACGATAAAACAAAAGTTGGATTGCAATAACTTGTGTTTCTTTTTCATCTTAAATTATCAGTAGCGTACATTTAATACCACTGCATTCACTAAACAATTTATTAAGACAAAGTAAGAATATAGAGCTCGATCCTCTTGATTAAAACCAATCGAATTTAAAAATGTTTAAAAACTGAAACCAGATTAGATTAAGTAGCAAATTTTTAATATGTTCTTAAATTAAATTTAACAATTCAAACATCACTTCTTTTCATGTGGAGGTCCCGTCGCATCACTATATTTCTCGAGAATGGTTACATCGTTTTTCAACATTCTCAAGTCCTGGACCCATCACAAATTATGATTTTCTTTGTCAACACTCACAAATCCTACCACGTAGAGCAGCATGTCTTAGTGATTACTATGCAACAATCAGCAGTTCACTGTGGAATTTTCTTTATGAAAAGTAAATTCGAAAGCATTATGTGAAGGCTTGTCAATGATATTAACTACCATTTAAATAAATTAAAATGTTTAAGCATCACTCTACTATTATCATGTTATATATACATGTTATTATGTGCATCGCAAAATCACGAAGACCCTTTAGTCATACTATTTAATTGTTGCTGATGCTGAAGTTTACTCAGCTTATTGATCATCTCTGTGGATTAATTGTCACGTCTGAAATTCAGATTTGGTGGTGGACCTGCAAGTTCCGAGTTGCACTACTGCTTAATCTGCCAAAATGACTTTCAAATAATGAAGCATAAACGTGAAATTGAACTTAAAGCATTCTTAACATTGGAAGAACAGCTGAAACGATTAAAAACTGATTTCCCAACACTAACTTATGGTTATTACCTGCCACCGAATGTTATTGCGAAAGCTTGGATTGACAAATGGAAGGCATTTGTTGAAGAAAAGGATTTTGGTAATTTTTAGCTTCAATTCTTTACATTAGAATTTACGTTTTGATTGGAGGATTTGCTTTTGTAAAAATAACTGCATAATAATCAAACTTCCAGTAGCTGTACTGCTGCTGCCACAAATTTTATTGAATTTCATATCTGTAAATCGATTTTATGTGTGCAAAGAAAACTATAAGAATCTCTGAACCTTACCATTAACTTTCTAAATATGCATTAAGGTGAACTTTTATACTACCACTATCGTTATTCGCTTTTATTGAGCTTTATCGAAGCTCCCTTTGTTGCTTAGGTCAAGTTTATTATTGCCACAACATTTATAAAAATGTTTTTTTCTTGTTTCTATTTTGATTGCATTCCAGAACCACCGGGATCTATTGACAATAGCATCATTCTGATTCGTAGTAATAATACGTGTGATACAAAATTACATTTACGGGCATCACAATATGTGCAGTTACCTCGTGAAGCTTGGATATTTTTCCAATCAGTGTACGGCGGTGGACCTGAAGTAAGTTTACTTTTCGTATTCTATGATCTTCTCGAGGTTCATTAGTGATAGTTGCTTCTTTTGACATTTCCTCCCGCATTGGACCACTTCTGCTGTGTGTATGATACTGTCCTTCCATATTACGCATAAAGTTCCTAAAGCCTACAGAGCTGTAAATCTTACGAAATATTTGGTTGAGGCAGTTTGCGTTATCTTAAACTTCATATTTAGTTTTTTCTTCATGTTTCAGTTGCTGTGCATTCCGGAGGACCACCCATCTTCGGAAAAACTGCAGAAAATGGTTGCAAATGCTGACGAAAAAATTACGGAAACTTTAAAAAGCTTGAAAAGGAAGAATGCAATTGACATACCCTCACATTCTTGAGCCATTAAAATAACTAAAACGAGTAATATTAGTTCGACATCAGTGGCATTATTTGTCAAGGGGGGAGAAGGGAAAAAACTAACGTGTGATTAGTGCATTTATGCTTCGTGAAATTCGAAAATTCAGTGTTATATTACAGCAAGTGGTCAGGTTTGAATTTCATTAAAGAAATTTCTTCATTTTAATTTCTGTTTAGATCAAACTTTATGAAGACGCCAGTTCTTTCTCTTATTTATTTCTAAATTGGCATGTTTTACATAATCAGGATGTAAAGATTAATTAATCTCTCGACCCAAACATATATTTTTTGATTTTATATTTAATAGATAACAAAATTTTAAGTACTGAAATGCTTCCTGAGCCATTCAATGAACAAAAAACAACTGACATTACAAGTAGCTTTGTGACATGTTAACAGTTCACAAAACTAACCAATGTTAAGTGCAGAAGTGCAGGATTATTCAATGGTAGTAATTTAGGTCTTATTTTTATTTCTTTTCCGTATTTTACTTGTTAGTTCAAAGAAATTAAAGTACTGACGATCTCACTATCTCGAAAAATTGAATAAGAAGATATATTGTTATCTTATGTATGAAGACTGATTTAAGTGTATCAAAAAAAAAAGTGATAGTGATGGAAGCAGCAAGTGAGCTATTGTACTACTAGCGGTATAAGTGCAATAAAAAGCATCGAATATTTTAGCAGTTTATATATTTCAACTGGAACCATCTGTAAAATGATAAATAGCCGACGGTACATTTCTTTATATGCAGATAGCGCAACATCTACTGAAACATTAGGTCACATTGAGAAAATCTATTTGAAGTCGATACTGTGCTTGAAATTTAATATTTCGAACCTCAAACTAGAAATTTATCGGTTGATGAGTGAATATTGCATGCGAATAAAGAATTTATTAATTTATGAAAATGCAGTAAGCTTTGGCTATAAATTTTGCAGAGTTCATAGTAGAGAATACGATTGTAATTCCGCAGGGCAGCCAGTCTTGGTACACTCTCTAGGGATGCACAATGGTCGAGATTAGTCCTAGTCCAGAAGAAGGTCTAACTGATATCTATGGGTTGGGTAAAGAAAGCATACATAGTTAACGAAACCCTGAATCAAATCTTCGAAAATAAATACAATTTCAAGTTCTCTGAAAAGTACATTTAGATTTAATGAAAATAATTTGTTCACATCTCGGAGATGTATTTGGTGACTGAACTATCTTGGACAAAATTGACGAAGATGATTTGGTGTCGTTTACTTGGTAAATTATGTTACCTTACCATGATGATAAATAGCCCATATCTATTCGTAAGTAGTAAACAGCTATGAAAATAATTATTCCAGTTGCGTAGACCTTTGAACTTCTTCAGTATTGCCACAAAAAATTACAGGTAAAAAAAGACAGCAAATGAAATGAGTACTCCATGAAAACTGGGAACATCTTTACGACCGCTAAAGTAAACGTGCCTTACATCATTTCTCGTACAACTGATAGTTTAGATTAATTTCCAACAAAGTAATGAAAACGTTAGTCTTCAAGAAAGTCTGAATTTGTTTCTGCGCAATCCGGTAACTCGTGCTGCTGGCAGAAATATCCTGTGCATATAGGTATTGAAAGCAGAATACTATATTTTATGATAGCAAAAGCGACACATTTCTGCGATATTTTGGACAATGACTTAGTTGGAGAAAATAATTACGTGGTGATAATACTGATCGGACCATCTTTCACGGTCACTATTACGTGTATTCATCATTTATTAAATGTTTCCATCTAAAGAAAGTGAACATGTAATACGAAAATTTAGCAAAATAAAGATAACATAATTTGAGTCTTATTAGCCAATTTTTGAGAATAAAACTTTAGGATTTGAGGAAACATGACCTCATGCAAATACAGGAGCTCACTGTAAATTGTCATTTTTAGTAGGTGCGAAATGTTTGAAGCAATTGAAAAACAATAAAATTGGATAAATTTTTAATATCATGGAAGATTTGAAGAATTTCAAATGCCTAAATCTTTAAAAAAAGATTAATTCAAGATAAAGCCTAATCGTTTCGCATTATTAAAGTATTTGCACCGTAATACAAACCCAGTAACTCAACAATTGGTCATAAAAACAAACCTATGGCAAATTTACTTATTCGACTTAGTTGATATGTATCGTAAATATTTTAACAATCAATCATGCATACATAATCTACGAAGATTTGCTGATTTCCGAGGTACTCTTAGGTAGTGTAAAATTCTTTCTGGATCACATCAAGTCAATTAGTTTAGAACAAAGTCTTTTGGGAGTTAACAAAATTCGAAGAACTGTTTTCCTAAATAACTCATAGATTTAACTCGTGGTTACGTTCATTTGTACTCTTCAAACGCTGTAATTGTTACAAATTTAGGTTCAGGCTATCTATTTCAGATATGAGTCAATAAGTAGTCATACATCATTACAGTGTAGAAAGGATGACCTAAAAAATTGTTTGTATCAGCAAATTTGTACTCTCCTTTTTTTTTCTTTCCCTATATTAACAAAAGTTTTAAATTAAAGTGGTATTGACTGAATCATAATTTATGGAACCATGTAAAAATTGACTAGTAAAAAAGGATAAAGTATTAATGTTAAATATCCTTTCCATGGCATGAGAATATTTTTAGTAAATGCCTCACCAGCAAAAAAAAAAAAAAAAAACTATACGGTATAATTCAACTAAAGTTTTTTTCGTTCAGAGTACCAACAAATTTTAATCCTTTCCCAATTGATGAAAATAATAAATAATGATATCATTATTCCAATTCCTGCACTCTTGTTACCATTAGTATGATGAACTTCTCGGCGATACTAATAATTGGCTAATCTACCGGGAGAAAGTATTGCAAGACAAGGATGAAGTGGATCGATGTAAACAACTCTGTTGCAAGAATCAATATATCGAGGAATTTGTTTGGTGGCACAATGCAAAAGAATATATTATTGATTCCATTAGATTACATTTATCTTTCAAAGATATACAATGTAGTTAGAACAATGTTTCGTATAAATCATCATAACTTATGATTTGCACCTTTTTTACGTAGTAATTTATCAAAGTTTTCTTATAATTGTAGTTCTTTAGATATTACTCAAAATCAGAATACAGTTAAGATAATACACTTATTGCGCGATATATTTACGAAACAACACTGTACCGGAATATTCCTATTATTGGGAGAGATATCTCCCCAATTCATAACGAAAAATTAAAAACACCGAAGAAGCCGAAGTGAAAGCTTTATAAACTTTACAAACACCAACAGTGCCAAAATTTTTTAAACATCTATTCTTTATTTCTAATAGGAAATAAAGAATAGAATAAAATATATCTTCCATTGTTCTCTAGATGATCGTGCAAGTGGTTTAGAGTTTAAATAAACAAGGTTGCACGGCATACTAATCCAATTAGTGAAAACTATCACGTTTAACTAATAATTCATTTTGAGTTTTAAGTGAAGTATGAAAGTGAAAAACTATTGTTAACTTTTAAAGCTTATCCTTTCTCATGCAAATTTTATTTAAAAAAAAAAAAAAAAAATTGAATAACTAAAATTCAAATATTTCTCTACCGTTCTCTCTTGAAAAATATAACTCTTTATTAACCTTTTATGGTAACAATCAATAAAGCATCACTGATTACTATTCATTTACACAACTATTTTAATGGTGCTTCAACAAAATAGAAACAGGAAATGTTGCGGAAGTTAATCTCGTATTACACAAATGAAATTTTAATGCTGTCAACTGGTTCCCGTCTACTATCTTTTTACTTCTCAATACAAAAGGCATTTCACTTTTAGGCACTCTCTCCTTTCCATTCAACACCAGTAACAGAAATTACGAACTCTCATTGAGATAGTAGTACGATCAAGTCTTAATTTTAAAACCCATTACATACAAATAGCTCAAATTTTAATTCATCGCGGGTTTTTTACTCGATAATTTCATGCATAAATCATAAGAAGATACGGTAGAGAATTAATAATTTTATAGAATTTTATAAAAAAAAAAACAATAGCTTGTAATAGCATTGATCATTAACTGACAGATTATAAATCAATGTTTCTATTAACGATAATACAATCGATGCATAGAATGTTATCGAGAACTATCGGGAATTATTGGCATTTGATAAGACCTAAGTTACAATTTATCCATTTTACGGTTCGACCAATTGTGAAAGTGTTTTTTTTTTTTTTTTTTTTTAAATTTTATAAAAAAAAAAAAAAAAAAAAACAGAAAAAAAAAA